>JAHDVE020001464.1:0-71198 GCA_022606495.2 Halesus radiatus
TCATCGTGCGAGGATGCTGGTGGAGCAGGGCGTGCTGGCCGTTGCTGCTCCGTGGTTGTGCACGTCTGGTCGTGACAAGGTGCTGGTGGAGCAGGGCGTGCTGGCCGTTGCTGCTCCGTCATTGTGCAGACCTGGTCATCGTGCGAGGATGCTGGTGGAGCAGGGCGTGCCGGCCGTTGCTGCTCCGTGGTTGTGCACGTCTGGTCGTGACAAGGTGCTGGTGGAGCAGGGCGTGCTGGCCGTTGCTGCTCCGTCATTGTGCAGACCTGGTCATCGTGCGAGGATGCTGGTGGAGCAGGGCGTGCTGGCCGTTGCTGCTCCGTGGTTGTGCACGTCTGGTCGTGACAAGGTGCTGGTGGAGCAGGGCGTGCTGGCCGTTGCTGCTCCGTCATTGTGCAGCTCGGCTGCGTCAGCGGGGGTACGTGGTATCGTCCTGGTAGCTCTGGCGTATACCCCTGCTGCGACAGCGGGGGTACAGGGCCCGGTCGTCCTGGCAGCTCTGATGAGTACTCCTGATGTGTCAGCAGGAGTACAGGGCCGGATCGTCCAGGCAGCTCTGATGAGTACTCCTGATGCGACATCGGGGGTACGTGGCCAGGTCGTCCTGGCAGCTCTGATGAGTGCTCCTGATGTGTCAGCAGGAGTACAGGGCCGGATCGTCCTGGCAGCTCTGAAGTGTACCCCTGATGAGACATCGGGGGTACGTGGCCAGGTCGTCCTGGCAGCTCTGAAGTGTACCCCAGATGCGACATCGGGGGTACGTGGCCGGGTCGTCCTGGCAGCTCTGAAGTGTACCCCTGATGCGACATCGGGGGTACGTGGCCGGGTCGTCCTGGCAGCTCTGAAGTGTACCCCTGATGCGACATCGGGGGTACGTGGGTATTCCTGTCGGAAGCGTACCCCCGCCGCACGCGTGCCGGGTCGTCCTGGAAGCTTCCTCTGTAAGCGTACCCGATGCAGACATCGGGGGGTACGTGGCCGGGGCCCCAGCAGTTTCTGAAGTGTACCCCTGATGCGACATCGGAGATACATGGCCGGGTCGTCCTGGCAGCTCTGAAGTGTACCCCTGCTGCGGCAGCGGAGGTACATGGCCGGGTTGTCCTGGCAGCTCTGATGTGTACCCCTGATGCGACATCGGGGTTACATGGCCGGGTCGTCCTGGCAGCTCTAAAGTGTACCCCTGCTGCGACAGCGGGGGTACATGGCCGGGTCGTCCTGGCAGCTCTGAAGTGTACCCCTGATTCGACATCGGGGGTACGTGGCCGGGTCGTCCTGGCAGCTCTGAAGTGTACCCCTGATCGTTCCAGAATGCTGGGGGTTCACACACTGCTGGTCCGGGCTGCATTATTGGCGAGTACTGGTGCTGCGTCAGCGGGGTTACAGGGCCAATTGGTACAGGTATCGGAGCAGCTTGTTGGAGAGCTGCTGTCAGTTTTATAATCTGCTCTTTTCGTCTGCGCAGCTCTCGTTGTAGTAGTCGCACCGTCTCCTCATTGGGTGTGGATGACAGTGGAACGTCATTTTTGGTCTCCACGGTGGGCACAGCACTCCCAGGCGTGGTGATGAACATGTTTGTGGTGGTGGACGTGGCATCATGCGTGGTGCCAGGTACAAGTTACACTGCATGTGCATCGTCTGGGGCAGTTGGTGACACTGCTGGCGGTGGTAACATCCTTGAAGGTGAGTGGCTAAGATCCTTGCTCGATAGGACCACTTGTAAGCGACTAGTGTCGTTACAAGACTGTAAATGTGTGTGTAGGTGCTGGATCCAGAGCCACTTTCTTCCGTTGTAGGGTTGTAGGGTAGGTGGATGGTGCTGTTCCTCACGCACCCAGTGGTCTATGTGAGGGGCACTAGGTGGGCCACTCCTCTGCCGGGTCCTGGCCTTGCAGTGACGTCCTCTTGTCTCGAGGACGTAGGCCCAGGACTGTTTCAGGCAGAGGGTGTCAGCGAGGCAGCAAATGATGGAGAGGGTGACGGCGAAGAAAAGACTTTTGTTGATGCTCACAAGTTGTAAAAGTTATAACTGTTTTATTTTTCAAAGTTAGCCTATTTATTTGAGTTCCCGAACGCGACAAGCATTTTACCCCTCTCCTTGCCGCGGGGGGGACGCGCTTGCCAAACTGGCACGCAGCGTATATAGTGAGCCTAAAACTGTCGGGAGCTCATTTGGCCGAATTATTTAAGGTCGGCGGACGCCTGAATTTCGACATTTAAATTACATTTTAACATATTACATGAAAAAATTAAAAAGGTTTTGTACTACACAAAATCACTACGATCAGGTTAATTCTAGCTGTGTTTACTGCTGTCAATGTTTTCCCACGTCCAGATAACATAGCGCTTTGTGGCTTCGTTATCTGGTCGTAGGGAGCAATAAACATGAAATGGTTAAAACAAATTATTATTAACAAATTATTATCTCCTCATTACGGCATTATTCAAAAGGTTTATTATGCCGCTTTGAGGAGATTTACAGGTTCAATTTCAACTATAAGAATAACAAGAATAACATGCAAATAACAATCGATAATAATGCTAATACTAAGAATGAAAGGGACTTGCAACACGGTATTTTACCACGTCGGAGTCTGACAATTTTCGAACTTCGATCGCAAAGACGCCGTTCTATTTGTATAAAGAACCTGTAAATTTAGAGACAGTAATTTTTAAATGTTTCGTCACTTCATGACCAATAAGAAACTAAGAAATAAAAATGAAAATTCGACGATCGAACCAATAAGTTTAAACACGTCTGGTAAAGTTGTTATTATTTAATTTTTATTATTTCTTTATTATTATTTACTTATTGATATTTACTTATTAATATTCATGAATTATTATTAACTTATTTCTATTAACTGATTTTTATTTACCTACTATTATATACTCACTACTTTTTATTATTTAGCTATTATTATTTAATCGCTACTTCTCGTTTGCAAAAATATGGTCACCCTATGATTGGTCACACAGATACTTTATGATAGTTATTTGGGTTAAAATGAAATTATTATGGTAAATTATTATTGTAATCTATAATAGTACGGCCAACTTAAAGATTTACTGTAGATTTTATAGTTGTTTAGTCGGAATAACTTTAGTGTTATTTTTAAAAAATAAAATTATAATACATCGTTTCACTAAAATTGAAAAGCCGCTCATCTCAACACAGGACTAATGGCTAATCTTTTTGTTTTTAAAATTTTAGAATAAGTAAATAATTAACCGATTGCCTGACAGTTAAAAAAACGAAAAGTAAAAAGAGGAAAGGTTTAGTTGCGATAACAGGCAAACCCCACAATTGCTCAAAACATTTGGGCAATAAAATTTAAAAAAAATTATAATATATATATTTTTTTATTTATTTTTTATATGAATACCGCACAAGAGTCCCAACTGCTCCCAACCGTCTGGAGCCAGTGAGACTATAGCATCCCCAATTGGGGAATGTTGTGAGGCTGAAGATATTGGGGAGGGGAAGGAGAAAGGGAGAGAGAGGAAGGTAGGGAAATATATATATCGTTATTATGAAAACAACACAATTTTTCACGACCCATGTATAAAACAACACGATTTTTCACAAACCATGCATGTCGACATAATGTGTCATAAATCTAATTTCCAAAACTCATATTTTAAGTCTAAGCTCTCACGAGACAACGAAAAAAGATGACAGAGTTTTTTTTTAATTTTCAAGCGGTCACGTGGCGCTGAAACGATCACACACGTCCCTTTCTTCACTATTGTCTTGTCTTTCACATTTTTTATCTGCTCTGCCGGGCAACCTGAGATAGAGATATTGCAACGAAACAACATCTCATACCTACTCCCGCGCTGTGTGTAGAATTCAATGTTCAGTCGAGCGACGACGCCTAACCGACATTTATGTTGTTTTAATACCGCACAAGAGTCTCAAGTACTTTCTGCTAACCGGAGCATTGAGAATATGGCATTCCTAATTGGGGTATGGGGAGAGGAAGGCGATCGGGAAGAGGTAGGTAGGGCAGTACTTGGCTGTTCATATCTGCTAACCAAACACGGCTAAAGCTATATCAAGCAACGTTTCGATTCTGAATAGTGGTCTTTCACCGGGGGACACTGAGAGCATCTGCCATCTATACATCTATACGATTACACTCTACACTAAATTGCACCCGCCGAACTTGCAATAGTGTTGTAAAAAGCACATCAACTACTAGAGAAACATTGAGAGTATAGTGCTAAGAATGGATGGTAATCGATAAACCACTTCTTATCCTGTACAGGGAATATTTGTTGCGATCACACCACTTTCATTTCCAGCGAGCGCTATAATTCAAATGATGACAGTGAATCTTCAGAGTAATTATAAAACTTTTTGTATTCAGCTGATTGATAACTAGAATTTTTGTTAAAAATATTAAAAATGCTATAAAAATATACGAATTTGCATTAAATGTTTAAGTATGTTATATTAAATTAGCTATAATTACGCGCGACCGCTTCTGCTATAAAAGACTGCGTGCCCGCTTGAAGGTTAACCCTTTTTTTTCCTGGGGTATGCACAGATTTACACCCTCACTCTATAGACTGTCTGCCTCTGCCTGTGGCTTAACTATAAAACACAATACTAAGTAATAGCTTTTGAAAAACTGTGGTAAATTGAAAAAACATAATAAAACTAAACTTCATTCGTTCTATTCTTCCTAGTGAATTAAACATATAAAACACAAACGTGATGTTTACACATGAAAATAAAATTAGAAAATATTATTAATCACTCCTTTGTTCGTATATTTTCAAAATAAACGTTTTTTATTTGTTTCGATTGTGTGTTTAGTAGCAGCAGGTATCGTAGATCGTAGGTTCAAGAGCCTAGTGCAATTACTTCCCTTCTTACTATAACACAAGTATTACGCACCTACTAATTTGTTGCACGAAGTGTGGCACGAGTGACCCTGGCGGTGCCCTTAAAGTATTAAATGTTCTTGCGTCTACACGGATTTTGTACCCAGAGATGTATATTATGCCATCGCAAACGACGCAATAAGTATTTCGCAAACCAATTAATTTAGCATTATGTATCCTGTCTTCATACATTATGATGTTAGTTACCTTTAGTGTCCTAATATCAGTGGCGTGCATTGGTATTTTCCCGAACGCCTTAGATATACAAATAAATGGTTCCGCTGAGCGTCATCTCAATTGTTTCTGATTGAAAATGTCAAATAAATCTCTTTCGGTAAAACTATTATGATATGAGAAAAGATTTAGTGAAAAATAATTGCGATAATTAATTATTTCGTTTTAACCACTATTTTAATATAAAATATTGTTAAAATAAATATTTCAAGATCATTAGTTTCTTCGTCAGTAAACAATGTGTACTAAAAAAACGATTGTTTTTTTAAACATGATGATATTTGTTATTAAAAGAGTGGTTGTATCAAAATAAGTTATTATTCTTTACTTAAAACAGTGCCATCAAGTTTTATCCAATTATTGAAGAAGAGAATATTTTTGCGTTTGAATTCGTTTTTCTTAGGGTAGGCACAGCTTTTCAATCTTTATGGATTGCACGTCAATGCCTAATATAATATAAATGGTCAAGTTTATATAGCGCCGTTTTGCAATGAAATCATTGCTAATAAGAAACTGCGTCGATTGGATTAATTTTCTGACTAAAGTGAAATAAATGAATCGTACTGTTTTGGATACTATTTGAACAATTTGCTCAAATGTTATGTTTTCTGAAATTACGGAATATTTTTTTTTCTAAATTTAATCTTTATGGTGAAACATCGTAGGTACTATACAAACAAATAACACGTGTAGTTATCCAATTTATCTTATGTATCATCGAAATATTATCTAGTATGCGTCATACTACTACTACTAAAAACTTTTGTTGATGCTTTCAACTCTGGACTTATCTTTTAAATGAAATAATTTTGGAGTAATTTATTTACTTAATTACTTATTTGATTACACGCCCATATGGGCTTTTATATGTATATTTAGAACATAATAAAATGAGCTTGTATTGTTACAACATTTAAAAAAAAGTTTACCAGTTATATAAAAAAGAAAAACAATATTATAATTCTATTATGATTCGTCAAACAGCTGGTATAATAGATGACGCTTTATTGTATAAATGAATTCGGCAAATATATCAACAATAGCTCCAAACTTGAACAGATCATGCATCCTATTGGTTAGTGATTGGAAGTTGTGTACGTGTTGTAGAAAAATGTAACATTTTTGTCTTGTGTTCTTCGTCGGTACATGGAATTTAATAGTGGCGATGATGATATGGCTGTCAATTAGGTGGTTACTTGTAATTTTCCTGTCAGACAGCTCAGTTTGATGCAATCGATTAATGAAACTTACACAATTAATGTTTTCAATTTTAATTTTAAACTTAATATTTATATACGTAGAAATTTATGCTGAACTCGGTTTATGTTGTTAGAGAATACTTTATACAACTAACTAACTAACTATCACACCGTTTCTCCGCAGGAGTAGGCAGAGAGGACTGACCGCCAAACAACTCGATCTTGGCGTACACTTCTTGCTTCATTCACATTCATAGATCGTCTCATACATTCTCTTCTATTATTCCGACTGCTGACATGGCCCGACTCAAGTAATTGATTCACTTGATCGTGCTATGTCTTCCTCAGGCGTCCCCGGCTTCTTCTTCCATTCACACTCGCGTCATATAAAGAACATTTGAAGAATGTACTTTATAGATTTGAAGAATGTACTTTATACAAACGGGACCGAATAGGTGAATTATACTCCACTTGACTTCTAACTAATAGAACGTTCTCATATAATCTAAGGACTTCATATTCACATAATGAGCCCGAGCCCGAGCCAGAGCCTGAGCCTGAGCCCGAGTCGAAGCCCCAACCGGCCCCCGATCCTATCCGTCTGTGTCCATTCACACAATCGGTGCTCCCTGTTCAGTCGCGTTCACGAACTACGGTGTGCGTCGGACGGCTCTACACAGGAATGCTAGCCAAAGAACCGAACTGATTTGACGTTATTCTCGTGGTCGTGAGAATAATATGACTATCTATAGTAATAAGATAACGCGAATGTGAAAAGTGGAAGAAGTCGGGGACACAAAGAAAGACATGGCACGATCAAGTTAACCAAATAGTTGAATCGGACCATGTTAATAGTTAGTATAACAGAAGGGTATATATGAGACGATGTATGAATGTAAATGTTGATGCTATATTTGTTTTTCACTTTTTTATTATATTTCTTCCTCTAGTATTTTGCCGATTTTTTATGTTCTACATTCAATTTAAAAGTTACCTAACATATTTACGCTAGCAATTTTATTTATACCACTAAACAAACGTAAATAAAACAGGTTTTTTTTTAAATTTCAGGGTTAACGCATTTGTGCAATCTCAAAAGGTACAGCTGTGGAGCTTTAAAAGTATTATTGTAGAAGTTTATTATGGTCTTGAGATCGAAATAAAATAAAACAACAGATTATAATGACTTCCAAGTTAAACTTTCATAAATAATTGACATCCTCAGGGTTTTAGCGAGACTTTATTTTGTTTCATGTTTGGGTATGCTATGCGCAGGACTTCTTTAGATGGATGCATTCATAAACTTAGTCTATAAAACCCATCATATAGGATGGAGGAAACAAAAAAACAAACTCGCAGGTTATTTTGGAGCCAAGTTATTTTCTTCAAAATATGCGTAATCACTTTGTGGCGTGATAATTAATAAATTAATTAGAATTACCTTGTTTCAATTACTGCTTTTAATACATAAATATCAACATGTTTCAGAAACAAAGCTTCCTTCATCAGGATAAGCAATATACTATATAGTAAGCAATATACCTGATGCTTATGCATGTAGATATTTATTTATTAGAAACAGTGGTTTAAACAACGTCTACATGCGTAAGAAATATACTATATATAATATATTGCTTATCCTGATGAGGGAAGCTTTAGCTCTGAAACATGTGGGTTATTGATATATTAAAAACAGTGGTTTAAACAAAGTAATACTTATTAATTTATCAAGTTATTTTATTCATTTACGCATCATAAAAAAAATTATCATACATATTTATTATACATTATATATGTAGTGAAAATAAGTTTAAAAAAATAAAGAAGTTATTGGCGGATTTATTGCCTAATTTTGTTATTATTGAGTAATGATTTGTCTGTGCACTAGTTCCAGTGAATTTAGTTCCTTAAAATCCTTTAACATACCGGAGAAATAAACAAAAGTTTTTGAATTCCTCCTATGTGCAGTGCATATTACGTATAAATTATCACCACGTATTAATTTATCGAAAGACACAACAAAACAAAATATATTCACTATACAAATTGTACATTTAGGTAGGTGCTATAACACGATAGAAAAAGTCATCAAGTGATCTTCACTGAACTTGAAACAACTTTCGGAACATAACAGGTGAGGTTTTGTACCTGCATTGACAGCGTTCGGTCGTTGCGCTGCGGATATTGAACTTGGATCGTACGTAAGCTATACTGTTCATTCGAAAGTTTGTAAGGTTCTGCGATTTATAATTCATATAATTAAAATTGAAAGTTTCGTGAGATGAAGGTTAACGTAATTAATTTAAATCACTGATGTATGAATAACATTAAACATATCAAAGTGGTATGAGTTTGTGCTGTTTTGATATTAAAGTACCTACTTTTAAATGGCAGATTAGTCTAAATAAAGTTTTTTTTTTTGAAAGTGGCCTTGAACGCCTAAACAGCTGTCACAATAATAAAAACTAAAAATACTTGCAGAACCCGATAATAAAATTATTAAATTTGATTTACGTTAAATTTAAAAAAAATAAAAATAAATGGAGTTCTACGAATTAAATACAAAAATATTTAATAATCATTTTTTTAGTTTTATTTTCCGGAGTTTTTTTTTGGCGAATGGTTATTGAATGAGCTTACGAGTTACACTTGGCAATTTAAGATTTAGGCTTACGGGTTTTTGGTCTGTTGGTTTTCCCTTTTTGTGATTTTGTTTTCGTGTTTTCTGAATTTAGGTTTTAATTTAAATTTTTTTTTTCAATAATATATAAATAATGTAATTATTTGGCTTATGATCACCTCAAGGGCGTTTGCGTTAGTTATACGAATATATGTTTTTGATAAATTTGAGTTTTTTGTTGTTGTTTTTCTTCGTTCTGTATGTGCAGTAATTATTACTTTCTCATATATTATACATTGCATAAATTGAGTTTGAACAATATACTGCGAAATATTGCTACTATGGGTAAATGCCCTTCTGCCTTTCATAGTCATAATCAACACATTATTATTGTTAGAAGTTGGAACATACTATTAATAAATTAATAATCATATCATTTGTATGTGCAAAAACGTAATATTGTATTGAAATAATTCGTCATGAAGAGCATGCCCTCAGAAAGCCACAATGTAAATATGTATATAATATATTATCCTACCAACCTTTGTAGGAATGGTACGATTGGTTGGAATCCGTTTTCTCGAAAGGCCGCACCGTGCAAATATAATATAACCTATTACATATATTATGTTGGCGATATAACCTTGTACCTGAAAAACCTGTATTTCTCCTGATCAAGGATCGGGTTTTGCTGAGAAACTTTGCTGTGCTTAACTTATTACAGGTATCATTACTCCCCATACCTTCAGTAGTACTTTGAATTGTATTACGCGATTTTACCTTAAGGTTACCTTGGAGGTTGTTGAACTTTTTATGTAAAAGCAAAGCATTCTGAATAATAGGTACGCTATTTTATTTTTTTCTGATCTGTTTATACATAGTTAACAACAACTAGCTACATAAACTAAAACCTATTTACACGCAATAAGAATTAGAGTAAATCCATTAATCTTACGATTATGACGAGTATTTACTTACTAAGTGACGTTAAATTTTCGACATAAAAATCAACGAAAAATATAGAACACACTAGATGGCATATTGCCTTAGTTTATGACTGATTAATTAGTATTTCAAATCTTTTCATGGAAAAAAAATATTAGAAACCGAAAAATGTTGCGTTTTCTTTAAACATCGGACGGTGGAAACTTCATAACGCCAGCGGTCACCGATCACAGATACAAACGTTCTTAACAGAAAACCGAACGAAATTTAGAAACTGAAAAAATTATAATATATTTTTTCTAACATTTCTTCATTGACAACTTTTTAAGACAAGATATCCAAATTCACGTCTCAAGATGAATTGAGGAAACACCAGATATTATATTTGGTCTAAGTACTAACAGGGAGATGGACGAGTAACTTCATAAGTAGGTATAACTTAATTATAATATTATTGTCCTTTCTGTGACATTGGATCACGTTCATGGTCAAGACGGAACTTCGAAGTTCACATCATGCAACCTACATACAAACCTAATAATCTCGTTATACGAGTTATCCGTTGGTTAGATCGTTTGGCAATAATTTAATGGTAAGAGAGATTCATTTCATGATATTAGGATAATTTCCGGCCGAGTTTTTACGGCAGTGTTTGAAATTAATGTTTATACTGTTTTCTTTAAATACCCCTACATTTTTTCGACTCCTAAAATATTATTTTATCCGCTTATGATTAAATTTAGAATTTATCATGCGGTATGTCTCCAGGAATCACCAAAGTGTCACACAATTCTAAGCTTGTTAAATGGAGAGCTTTTTAAATGTATGGCAAATAAATTATGGAGGTGGGATTTTACGTAAAAAGGGTCATAAAATTATGGAGGTGGTCTTTCACATAAATAGGGCCATAAAATTATGAAGGTGGTATTTCACGTAACTATCGTCATAAAATTAGCACAGTAATATTTGAATAATTATAAAAAAATCTGTCCAAGTTGTTACTGATTTTCCCTTTAAAAAGCGTTATAATGTAGTCAAAGTTCATTAATTACTGACACGTAGTTTGTTACATGAGCAATTAAGAAATATAAAAATATATATGTAATTTGTTAAATGTTACAATCGTCTAATGATAAGATTTCACATTACTTATTAATTTTCCATTATTGATAACAATCAATACGGTTTCCAAAAAAAGAGCAAATAAAGAAAATTATTGTTTCAAAAGTTTGCCACCCTAATAAACAAAGAGTTGAATTGTGAAAAAAACATATATTTGTCTTATTTATAGATTATTTCAAGGCTTTTGATACCATTGACCATTGTAAATTACTTAAAATAATAAAAATCATAGGAATTACAGAAATACTTGTAAAACTCTTTAAAAATTACTTAATCAACCGATGCACGAAATTTAAACTATTAAACACTTTAATTAAAAAAATAACTTTATGGCAGGCGTTTCTCAAGGATTCATTTTAGGTCGAATTTTGTATATTATTTATGTATCATTTATTAAATACATTTTAAGGCATGTAAAGTACTTTTGTGTATGCGAATGATACTGCTTTGTTAATTTCTAGCAATGATTTGCAAACATGTATGGACGGTTTACCAAAAAAAATACATTGAACTTTTAAAATGGTCTCGTGATTCTGGATTAATTATAAATGCAAAAAAAAACTAAATTGATTCACATAAGACCTGAATAGGTGACCTGAAGTTTTACTAGATGAGCCTGAAATAAGGGGTGTCATGAATAATAATTATTCAGCGAAATGATTTCTTACATGTTGCAACTAATAATAATTCTTGCTATGAAATATGTGTTTAAAACGCAATCTGAGAAGTACATATTTTCTAACATGTCTATTTAAGTAGATAAGTACTGTCTTCCGCAATGATTATTGTTAACATTGGAATATTTATACAGATAATCGAGAAGGTTGGGGCATACTCAATGGTTAATTGCATTATCTCGGTGTAATAATATTGTTGGTTGGATACGGCGTTTTCTGGACAAGGGCTCATTAATTAATTACCTATCTTAGTTTCGCAATGACAAATCAGCGGTTCTTATTATTGTAAACAATTACCTTACCTCCGGCTCATAATGTAAACACACTAATTAGGAGTATGTATCCGTCGATTATCTTGTTCTTAGGTAACTCGCTTATTTATAACAAACGTTGTAAGGTTAAAGATTTTTTTAAAGTTAAAATGGTATAATAATTCTTATTAAATTGATAACAATTTCAAATAATTTTTTTAAATGTAATGTTTTGTAATAATTTTTTTATTTTTCGATTATTTTAACATTTTTAATTAATTACTTACCAACTATCATTACTTTTTTTCTTTTTGTTTATGTTCTTAACTTGTTCTATTTTCTTATTATAATATTATTTTTAGTAGGTATATTGTTTCTCCTGACGTGGGGAGCTTTACTTCTGAAACCTGTAGATAAATACAGTGGTTTTAGAGAAAGCAATCTCTATTATTTTAATAAATATGACTTCACAAATTAATTTTACATCTTTTGAAGAAATAATAATTTTTAATATTACTTGAATTTTTAATATTACAAATACTTGAATATCTTACATTTATATTTACAATCCTAAAATTAATAGCTACTATTTAGCAATAAATTATAGAAGCTTATAAAACTCCAATGCAATAGCAATGAAAATATGAAACAGAAACATACAGAAAATATACCACTTTTTTTTCTGTCTCTTCGTCTGTTTCACATTTTCATTGAGAGTTGCTGATACTATATTAAATGATTAAATAAAATAAAAATTGGGTTCTTCATGTGATGTAGATTCCCCAGCTTCTTGCTTGTTCCACCAATTTTAGAACACTGTGTTTTGGGTTTAATACGAGAGACTTAATACTAGTTTTACCATCTGGGAATAACAATAAAAAACTAATTGTTAATTGAAAAATGATCTGCAATTGCACCTACTAAAGTAATTAGATATCGATGGAACAACAATAATATAATTACGTATTTATATCTAAATACTATTTATGTTGATTTTACGGGGTGGTTTGACATCACAAAAGGTGTTAAGCAAGGCTGCGTAATGTCACCGTGGTTATTCAATCTATACATGGATAATTGTATGCAAGAATTGAAAGAGGTGGGCTTGGGCGCAAAAATGAGTAGTCTGCAAGTTTGTTGCCTGTTGTATGCTGATGATGCGGTGCTGATTGCTAATAGTATAGAAGATCTACAGTCCCTCGTATCTAGGATGAACGAAGTATGTATGAAGAATGAGCTAATGATGAATGTAAGTAAGTCTAAAGTCATGGTGTTTGAAAGAGAGAGTACGAACACAGTGTGCAATATAGTTGTGAATGATGAATACTTGGAGCAGGTAGACGAGTTTGTGTATTTGGGAAGTATGTTTACGAGAGATGGAAAGACTGATAGGGATATTGAAAGAAGGGTGAATGCAGGAAACTCCATTAACGGAGGACTGAACGCGGTTGGCGCAAACAAAAGTTGTCCAAGGAAGCGAAGCTAGCAGTCCACAATGGAGTGCTGATACCAACCTTGATGTATGGCAGTGAGGCATGGAACTGGCAGAGGAAGGATGAAAGTAGACTGAATGCTGTAGAAATGAGATCTCTGAGACGAATGTGTGGTAAAACCATATGTGATCGTGTGAAAAATGTTGAGATTCGTAAAGAATGCAAGGCTGATGTAAGCGTAATGAGCAAGATTAAGAAAGGGACGCTTAGATGGTTTGGGCATGTAGAGCGAATGAATGAAGAAATTAGTGTAAGGAGAATATATGACGCGAATGTGAATGGAAGAAGAAGCCGGGGACGTCCAAGGAAGACGTGGCACGATCAAGTGCATCAAATACTTGAGTCGGGCCATGTCAGAAGTCGGAATAACAGAAGAGAATGTATGAGACGTTGTATGAAAGTGAATGAAGCAAGAAGTGTATGCCAAGATCGAGTTGTTTGGCGGTCCGTCCTCTCTGCCTACCCCTGCGGGGAAACGGCGTGATGGTTAGTTAGTTAGTTAGTTAGTTACATATTAACTAGTACTGGGCGATGATGAAGATTCCATCCAACGCTAACGTCGTTATCGTTGACGATTTTCAACTGTTGAGAATAACCGTTTAAAATAACGCCAATGTTAACGCGACGACAATGAATACATTTTTTTGTTTTATAAATATAGTACCTACTATCGATACACATTATTATTATTATAAAGATTGGAAATAATTAAATAAAATCAAATCAACTATAAAAATGTAACATTACTACAAATTGTTAATAAATGCCGATCCAACATCAACAAAAACAGATCGAATACGCGCGAAAAGACAAACTAAATATGCAGGAGATTGATATAGCAGTCGGCAATGATGACAGTAATAAAAAAAATAATAATTAAAGATCACAATCGTTTTATGGAATCCGTTCTAACGAGAGATCTCCGAAAACCTAATAATAATCTTGTAATATCGTTGAAAGTTGAAACTCTTTGATGATGTTGGGCCGTGGGCAGATTATTATTAGTATTAATAAATAATTACGCTCCATTATAAATAATATCAGTTGAATTTTTGTTTCCCAACGATAGATTTTCTTGACGTTTGGCGCTACGTATCGGCCGTATGGAATGCAGAAATTCAAAGCAAATGTTTAGTAGGAAGGTATATAATCAATAGACCATTCGAAATAAGGAACTTCAGTCCATTTTTTTTTATTAAAGTTGGCGTTCTAACCTAATTTTCAGATTTAAAATTTTTTTAATGTTCGTTTTCATAGTTAAAATAATTGTTAAAGTTAAAATTTTTTTAAACCTACCAAAATGCACAAAATCTATGGTTTGTTGGGTGTGACGTCACACTAGTAGTCAGATTGGCGGTTCAATAGGCGGTAATCGATATCGTATGTATTATACAAAACTTCGAAACCTTTCATACTCAAATTTAACTGATTTTAACTGAAGGAAACATTGTAGTCACTATTATAGGTGCATTGTACCAAAGTGCAAAAATATATTCATATCCGCAAGTGATAAACAATTTATCAGTGTTTCAAGAAAGTCATTGCCACGAAAAAATCCACTTAAGCGCCCATAGCTGACATTTGATCTACATTTTTAAGACCTAAACTGGAAGACTAAGTCATGACCTAAATCATGGCGAAAATCACCATTTATTTATTTTTCATTATTGAAATTGAATACAATTTAATTAATTACAATATTATACTTTTCTTTTAAGCAATGCTTGTGTAGAGAAGCGGAGTGTACACATTGCGTTCAGATGGTTATATATTTACATATTAATGTTACCTAAAGTTTTTTTTACAGTAACTCCACATAGGAGGTCGTGAGGGAAATAATTTCCCTCAAGGCCTATAACATCTTTGGGGATGCGGTGTGGAGGGGCTTTTAGAGAATATAAAGGAGTGAACATGGTTCTTGAAGAGACCCATGTTGTGGGATGGAGGAAACACAGAGGCCGGCAGATTATTCCACAGCCGAGCTTTTGAACACAAGAACGAGTCGTAGAAGCGATCCGTTCTCATGTGACAAATGTCAACCGTGTACAAATTCGACGAGGTTATTTTTACCCCAAGAGGAGACTCTCTCGAGGTAACCTTCCATTCTCTGCTTTAAAGCCCTCCGAGCCGTTGGCTCGGAGCGTTAGAGTTTGTGTACCTCTGGGAGCTTGTCTCACAAAGAGCTATCATGGACTGTACTGTCATCCGCGTAAAAATGGATTTGTGTACATGTCAAGAGGTCATTCATGTGCAACACAAACAATGACGGCGACAGAACCGATTGTTGTGGTGCGCCAGCATTTATGCGAGGATGAGGTGAAACGTTCAGCAACAGTCTGAATCTCTTCCTCAAAAAGTCGGCAATCCACGTACACTAGGATATGGGTCCGTAAGAAGGCAATTTGTTGTTAAGTCCTCGGTGCCAAACCCGGTTAAAGGCCTTAAAAATATTCAGTGAGACTGTTTGAATCTCATCGTAACGTTCCGCGCACCGCCCCCAAAAATTCAATTCAATCATTTTAAAAAATTTACAAAATGTACATTTTAGGGCATTTTAAAAGGTTTATTAGATAAGAAGGGATGTACAACATCCAAAATAATAACTTATAAAAATAATAAAAATTAAAAAAAAAGAAGATAGATGTACATAATCTCAGTAAATTGCATACAACACATACTGGTATTAAACAAGTAGCAACAAATCTTTATGTTTAAACGCAGCTTCATTGATGCTAAATATGTCGATATTCGAAGTGATTCTATTTAACAGAAAGATTGCTCTCCCCACCGGCACGACCATTGGCAAATTGGTCCTACAGGCGGGGAGATAAAACAGTCTATGCTGTTGGTGACGGAGATAACCATCGGGAAGATACAAATGAATGATCTCCATGACAGCCGAGTTTTCGAACCATCCGCGAATCAGTCTGAAGAAATGTGTAAGAATGTGTACATCCTTTCTAATACGGAAATGGTTCATTCCGACCATACCTACGAGATAGTCGGTAGGATAGAGCCACGGGTAGTAGCCATACTCCCTCAGATAAAAAATCTCAAGTTTCTTCTGAACTCTCTCCAATATGAGGGAATACTTCACCTGACATGGGCTCCAAACCACCGACCCACTCTCAAGCCTACTCCATACTAATGAGTTATATAATATTATGAGAACCCGGGTGTCTTTAAAATTCCTTGCAGTACGTAGGATGAAACCCAGCATTTGTAATGAATAACTACAATGGCACGCACTTGTGAAAGAAAAAAATTAAACATTTAGAAATATTGAACTCAATCTGATTCCTCTTACTCCAATTAATAAGTCTATCAATATCCGATTGGAGTCGATTGCATTCTTCTAAAGTTGATATTTGTAAGAACGGTTGTAGGTCATCAGCGAAAAGAAGAAACCTGGAATTCATAAAACTCTCTGCGATATCGTTAATAAAAATAGAAAAAAAGGAGGGGGCCTAAATTAGAGCCCCAAGGAACTCCAGAGAGCACCAGAAATAATTTACACAAAAATATTTCACGCCATGCAAATTGCTTTTTTGCAGTAAAATAGCTGGCAAAGAATATTAGAAACTGTAAAGAAAACCCTATCTTTGACAGTTTATTTAATAAGATGTTATGGTTTAGAGTATCAAAGGCCTTTGAAAAATCATTGTATGAGCAATCAACTTGGTAGCCTTTATCTAAATATGCATTATATACGCGAGAAGATCACCGCACGAGTGATTTCGCTGGAATCCATACTGACGATCGATAATAATTTTGTTCTTTTCGAGGTATGTGAGAAGTTTGCCGTTGATCACACGTTCCATCACCTTGACTGAACTGATGTGATCGCTATGGGGTGGTAGTTGGCCGAGTTGGAGCGGTCACCTTTCTTAGGTATAGGATGAATAACCACAAATATAATAATAATAGTATTACAACAAGATGTTTAAAATTATGAATAATATTAAAAATATAATGGTATACATGATAACATTACAGAGTTGGTAGATTAGTTAATAGAAAAAAAAAATAGAGTGCATAGCAACAAGTTATGATTTAGAAGTAAAAATTATAATGTAATTTACGTAATGTACAATGTAACGTAGGCTATTTAACTTATTGCAGAACGGTACTAGTGGTATATTATGTTGTCTTTATTATAATTAACTATAGACGGAATATCATATCGATAATAAGTACATGCGTTACTGACCGTTCTCGATGTATTCGATATTCACCGTTATCAAATATTAATAAATCTTTGGTATCGCCAACATTCCAATAATAATTATTCCTTCCGTGTCAACAATGATAAAAAGCTAGAAATGAAAAAAACATGATATATATTATTACATTTTTAAGTCTACATATATCATTTTGATTTCTAATTGTGTACTGATTTTATCTACTTTAATAAGTATTAAATGATTTATGCCGAAAAATTTGTCATTCGAGATTCAAAATCGAGAAAAACTGAAGAAAGGTCGAAAATTTTGCTTTTTTATAATCTCGACTACAAATCCATAGGCTGGGGGTTCAAATCCCAGCGTACGCATGATAATTTGAATTAATTAAGAGTTGATATCACCGCCTATGACGGGGGTTTGCCCGAGAATCACATTTTAATTAATTCCGACGACTTCGTAACTATAGCAAGTTTTTTTTCTGAGGTAACACTGGGAATGCTTGTTATTTATATTTTAGATTAATAAAAAATGTGCTTTAACATTAAATTTTTTCACGTAAAACGTTTTAAAAATTTTGAACAGCGTTTTACAACTATAACATTTGCGGTAGCGACTAAATTTTATTTTTCTAAAAGATGAATTAGTAACTTCCCGAGACATCAACCTGAAAACATCTGTTCTTTTAGGAACATATTCATCGGAATTAATTAAAATACATCCCTCGGGAACAATCATTTTTTAATCTCGAATATCTCGAATTAATCTGAAGCAATCTCGACCCTATGCCCCCCAAAAACGCAGGCCGCGGACGCGCCAAATAGTGTTTTACGTGTCAGTCACTTACGGCATTTAAATGTTTAGTTGCCGATCAACATTCGGTGAGTGAAGACGTGTTACGGCCCGATGCTACATTGACTTATTTCCTCACATTTTTTGTTTATTCTTACGAATACTTGAAATCTAATATTGAAATTTTATGTTTTTTTGTACTAAACTTCTTCTACAAGTAAGTAAAGATATTTTGAAATTTTCCGCAATTTAATAAAACATGTTACTTTCTAGCACAAAATTTATATTTTTAAAGCGCACAGTGTGCTAGTTTTAATGAAATGCGGACATAGAAATATGTACATGTATGTATATATTTTACTGTTTTAAAGTATATTTTTATTCTTAATATGTTCTTATTATTTATTATTTAAATTTAAATATATAAAAAAGTTTTGCGGCACAGAATTTTTTTATGTGTGTGGAGGCAAAATTTCGGAATGTCAAACAGCTGTCACGAGTAAAAACAATTATGCGCAGATTTTTTTTTGTATTTCTTTTTAAATTAACGTAATTATACACACGATTTTTTTGTCCGGAAATTATTGGAACAAGAGGAAAATGCTAAATCTAGGAGTCGTTTTAGAGAAGCTTGAGTCCGAAGTTGAAATTTTATTTTCGGCACGTTCCAGAGTAGTAGATACTCTAAGTATCGCCCCGGTGAAAAAACAACATTCATAATCAAAACGTTTCTTGATTTGGCTTTAGCCATGTTTGATGACTAGATCCGAATAGCCAGGTACTTTCCAAACTTCCTCTTCCCAGTCTCTCTCCCTTCCCGACTTCCGTTACCGTCACAACATATCCCGAATAGAAATCCTATCGTCCCACTGGCTCCGGACAGTAAAAACTCTGGTGCGGTATTGACATGAAAATAAAATACTTAATTAAATAAAATGTATTTGCGCACGCCGGGATTTGAACTCGCGACCTTCGGATTCGTAGTCGAGAGCCTTACCATGGAGGCCGTCAGAAATTGATACAATCGTGGAATTATATTCTTACTGGCTGGTTCTATGCAGAAATCTCCTAACAAAACATACCAATACTGAAAAAAATGTATTAAGGATTTCTTTTCTCCTTTATTTAAATTGAAAACAATTATTATTACGGCGCTCCCTTTACGCTGATATATATTGTTTATTGTTATGAAAAACTCACTCTTGTAACGTCTTTCGTTTCTTCTGTAAAATTTTAACTTTTTCCTAAACACAGTCGATTATTTGAAATAAATATTAGATAGGTAATTTATATATATATTTCATTTTTCATCTGATGATTCTAATTTTGTCGCTTTATATTCGTATGTTAAGTAGCACCCTCAATATTTTTTTACTATATTTTTTCTGATTACATGTATCCTACGTAAACATTCTTTGTTTATGTAACCAAATTATTTTTAAGATTTTTTAAAACTTTGTATTTAAATAAAAGTTTCAAAAATAGGTGACCAAATATTTGACGTGAATAAATTAATTAAAAACGAAAATCGTTTGATTTTGAGTTTATATTGGCCTCGGAAATTTCCACCCAACAAAAATGAATAACCAAAGAAAGGATGTGTGATTTATGATTATTTGGGAACTATCATATGCTGCAGATGATCATAATTTACCACTGTACGGAACCATGAGTTTCCACAAACAATGTAAATTATATTATTACCTAACTATTGCTAACAATAAACTTAATTTTCATAAATGCATTTAAATATCATACAGAAATTCATTTATATTTGTCCAAATAAAATCGCGACATGTCACACTGTGCAATAATTTTTAGCTGAGAACGGTAAGTGCGCCGTGAAACATCAATTGGTCCGCCCGCTAACTCCTCCCACCGGTCTTTAGGAACGCCCTTAAAGGATTTTTTTTAGGGTATTGTGTCCTCTTAATCTGTATCGTTTTGCAAATAATTCGTTAAAAATAATATATATAGTATATTTGTGGCGCGATGCAAAGTGAAAGATACTTGAAATGGCTTTAGCCATGTTTAGTGCTTAGATCTGAATAGCCCCGTACTTAATTATCTTCCTCTACCCCATAGCCTTCTCCTCCCCATACTTTTTACCCTCACAACATACCCCAAGAAGGGATGCCATAGTCCCTCTGACTTCGGACAGTTGGGACTCTTGTGTTCGCATAAAAAAGTAGTAGTATTAGGAGAATTCATGATGGGAAAATAAATGGCATACGAATTTATCGTTCATTGCGAAAATGATATGAAAAAATCCTTAGGAACACCCACCATGAATAACATAATGCCGACATACTATATATCAATGTTAGGTAATATCACAAAAAGTGTGATACAGAACTATTCCAGATTCTCACAAAGCTCGAGGCTGAATATCTTTCTGGATAGAATTTTTTGGATGCCATGTTAACCTTTAATGCTTTGATTTATGTATGAAGGGGGAAATTAGAATTGCATGCTTTAATAACACATTATATAACATTTTCTATTTCATAAATAGTTGCCTCTCTGACGGTTTACAAAACAGTTTTCAGACAAAATTTACAACAGTTTTGTGAGAGAAATATGCTAATATTAACAGGTTCGAAACATTGAGGTACCTTTACTGGTTTGAAATAAACATAAATCTATTATACATTATAAAAAATAATAGGTTTGATGTATCATTAGAAATCCTTGCCTTCCAGAGTCACCGAAGAAATAATTACCAAAGAAACTGCCGCCAATGACATTGGTGTAATGTGGAAGGGGTACAAATTATTACATAGACTAATTCGTTAAAATTGATATTCAAGCAAAAACTCTTAAGTAGTCGCAATAAACAAACGTAATGATTTTACGAGCGAATTAAACACCGTAAACAGCGAAACTATAAGCCATAAGCACTATAAACAGTGGGTACAAGACTTATCTAGTTATAGTTGAGCTAGAAAACTGCGCATTTGACGTCATAAGCAGTGGTACTAACAGAACACGGTGTTTTGATGATACAGTTCCTAATTCACTTTTATATAATGATTTCTAAAATCTGCGAATAATTATTTGTAATAAAAGTAATATATTCAGAATCGGCGTTTGCTGATCTAAACGAACTTATTTTTTTAAAGCCATAATTTTTTTCACTAGAGTTCCTTATTACGGATAATTTTGTTCACGGAGTGTAAGCTGTTAATCCTTTCTTTGTTTATTTACGTGGTCAATTGACTCGTTGCCTTCGTTGAGAAATATTCGCAATTCGATATTATATTAAATTTATTATCTGTTAACACTAGCACTCAGTAGCGTCATCCCCACTTTCAGGGTTGTTATGAGGCTGAAAGAAGTTGGTAGGGGAAGGAAATAGGGGACGAGGAAAGTATCTCGCTCTTCAAATCTGATCATTAAACACACGGAGAAAGCCGTTTCAAGCAACATTTTGATTCCGAATGGTGGTCTCTCCCCATGACGATTATTATGAACTTCCATCTTTGGGTTCGGAGCCAAGTACCTTAACGCCATGCTACGAAAGTCGTCGCGAGGAGTATATATATATATTTTCTTAAATTTATTGTAAAACAAATTTTATAAGTTTATTATTGAGTTCTGCAAATTTTTAGTTTTTATTATTGTGACAGCTGTTTCCACGTTTATGGCCATTTTCAAACTGTGGTTAATCCAGATTGTAACGATTTATTTATATGTTTTTATTTAATCTCACTCCTTTTAAATTTGGACGGGTAATGATTTATTATCGGTAAAACCGATTTAGTTAGAAAACAATTACAATTCTGAATTATGTGAGGTTTTCACATCTAGGAGTGTACATGTTTGTTCTTATTTAACTGACAATCTTTTCATAATTGATTTATTTAAATGTGTTGTATTATTTTGATAATGTGAACATACTGAGAAGCGGCGAATATATAATTTTCCTTACTTTATTTATTAATGTTATATTAGGATCATTCGTTCGTTTGTTAATTTCTAATTGTTAAAGTAAATTTAATCTCAGGCCCTTTCTTTCTATATGTAAGGGTTTAGTTTTGTTGTCAAGCGGGACGTGATTATTTACTAAAATATGTTCTTCGAATTTTGTTAACATCTTATATGTTCTTTGAATCTATTTGAGAAAGCCCTTCCCGTCTGCCCTATATAGGTAGCGTTGCAATCTAATGTTAGTCTCAGTTAACGGGGAACTTTTAAATGTCAAATAAACAAAAAGGTGCTGATTGGCCGTGTTATAACAATGTTGCAATTGAATATCTGTAAACACCCCAACTTAAGTGCGCTTAATAAGCAGGTGTTATTTAGGATAAATGCTTGCACGGATAAATGGAATCTTATTATTGCTTGAAAATGTCGATCAGATCTATTAATATATCAAATAAATGCTCGTTTCATTCCATTGCAACTTCAAAAGTTAACAAAATGTTTTGTTAAGTAGTCATTGTTGAAATTTCCTTAACATGCTCAAAATATATTTTTAGCTCTCGGTGTATTTAAATAATTATTTGATATTACCCCGATCTCAAATCTTGAAAAATAACAGACTATTTAGAACATGTATTCAATATGGTTAGATGTCATATTTTTTGAGGGGTGAAGTTCCATGGTCATCAACAACCAACATAACGTTGTGAGATTAATAGTTGGATTGGCCTAGAAACTCCAGACAGTAAAGGCTGTGCAATTTTCATTACGACAGACTGTTTCAAGTGTTTTTACTCCATCTAAACAATCAGACAAATAGATATTACGCGAGAATTTGTTTTGTAGCATTTGTGAACTTATCTTACGATAAGTAGCCTACTTGGCATCTTCAAACATGGCGTTGTTTCGGTAGATAAGTAGTCGCAACATAATAATTGGGAAGCGTTTTTTAGACTGTCGCCACTTTACTCTCGATGGTCGTTATGTTTGGAGTTGTTTTGTCACTTTCACACATGTCAAGTGTGTTACCAATCGATTGTAGGTTTCCTCTTTTTATAATTATTACCTGTTTTAACTAGTTACGCTGGTGTCGGTTGTACAATTAAGGTAACGGAAGTATTTATTTGATAGGTAAGATATTTACCTAAATAGAAAATAACGCTCTAAAAGTGACGTTTTCCATCGTGGTTAATCTATGCCGACGGTAGAGATGGGTCATTACACTTATTTTACGAACTCGGCTCCAATTTCGAGTTCTCCCACACGGATCCGATTCCTCGCATTCGGTTTAGAAGTAGTGACAAAATTTTTTATTTTTACGATGTCTCTCCGGAATTCCGCAGTTAACTAAGAAGTCTTTAAGCCTAAGGAAAAAAAATAGGGAATCTTCCATAAAAATAACGGGAATTGCACCCTGAGGTGCTTCCTTCTGACCTAACACAGCTTATAATGTTGGCCACTGTGAGGAAAGTTCACTATATCTTCGTATTCACATTATACTCTAAACGTGAATATTTTTCAAAAATATAATGATAAACATAAAGCTGATAAAAAAATGCCTTTTTACTGTTCGCATAAGTTCAATGTAAAATGAAAAAAGGGAAAAAGAAGGGACAAACTGAGATGAACTGGTTTCTTTAATTAGCTTCTGATAAAGGTTAATGATTATCAGATTGATTGCTTTCACGGTTACTTACTTAAGGTTAGGAATATCGCGTTTGTTACAAATCTTAATAAATTCAATAGGTAGTGTAATGATCATCATTCATCATAATAAATAATTTACATAGTTTATAATAAAAATACTTGGAAACATTGTTTCAACTGTAACTTAATTGTAATTATTTATTTAACAGGCATAAAATATTACAAGGCATAGCCTTTACCCAAGAACCACTGGCAAGAAGTGGTTTTTCATGATTTTCCAGAGCAAAAAGAAATTAGTTTATATTTTCCTAGCCAATTCTGGTGGAAATCGGAAAACGATTTTTACAATCACCGCTTGTAGTTTCGTTAACTGCCTACTTTAATGGGAACACTTGACGAATGAAAAATAAAATAGAAAAAGGAAAAGGAAAAATATATTAGGATAACGCCTTAGGTTTTGTTGGGTATAAAGAAAAAAAAATTTAGTGTCCTGAAGATACCATTTAATTAAATCAAATTATTTGTATTTATAATTTATTCCAAAGATTGATATTAACTTTGTGGTGTCATTATCAATAAATGAATTAAAAATTATTTTATATTCACCACTTTGTATATATTTTTATATCCAAAGTAGTGAATATACTTTATTTTAGTATTCTATATATTCCTGATGAAGAAATCATCGCTTTCGAAACATGTAGATATGTGTATATTAATAAAGTGGTGAATACAAAATAATAAAGCGTTTTAAAAAGGTGATAGGAAATGGAGCAATGTCCAATGCTCATTCGAATAAGTGAGGAAATTTATTTTTTGGAGAAATGAGGAATATTATGTTGCGCCTTTGAGGTGATTTTCCCACGAAAACGGCGCTATAGAAGTAATCGAATTATTATCATTATTACGTTACTAAAGAATATACCTAGGGGTAGGGGTACGGAGGGAGGATAAAACGTCAATAATTTCTGTCATAGCGCAAATTCCCTATTTTGGGATTAGAATATATATTCATATGTGAAGTGATCAGCATAGACTGTGGCGTATCAAACAACCCCCTGCCATCGAGATTTAAAAAAATGTTGAACTTCGTTAGACGGTATCATTTTTTCATGCATTATGCCGCTATCCTCAAGCGTAAAATTTGACTTGACTGATAAAAAAGAAGTACTCGGAGTAAGATTATCTCTGAGATATTACAATCAAGTTAACAAGTCCGGCTGTCTGGGCAGCATGTCTGCCATGTTAATGTTCAAAGCAACCGTGTTTGGAGATATAGACATGTTCACTGGGAGGTGATTTATATCTTTGAGCCGGAAGATTGATTATTCATGATTTAAATACTTATTTAATTCTCAAATAATTAATTATTAATTACTTTTATTGAGATTTAAAAACCTCATTTTAATATTTAATCATTGTAGAAAATAATTTTGTTCCGCTTACTTAAAGAAAAAGCTGTTATATTGTTTAACTCATAATTGCGAAAAAAATGGAAATTCACCGAGAAATAACGGTCTCAAAGGCGTATTCAGATTTGCGTGGTGTAAATAGTTGATAACTTACAATACGTCCAAAATGTAGTTTATTTTATCTTAATACCTAATTTACTCGCAAATACCCAATTAACTTCCACAATAGCAAATACACGGGGACTAATACTTGTATGTCCTCGGGTATTTATGGTTTCTAAAAATCTAAAAAACTTTAACTACGATTATCCAGAAACTGCCTCACCGCAGAATAGTTACCGACCTTTTACATCAAAGTCCTCATTTAAGATAATAATTAATAAAACAAACTCTAGCGTTTAATGTCAATCAAAAGTCTTAGTACTTAGGTCCTGTCTGATCAGTGAATTAAATCAAATTTGCATATAAACCTAGAAAAACATATCTTTGGGGTGCACGAATGATGCATTTCGACGTTAAAAGTTTTTGAACTGACGTCTTATTCCATTCAATCCCTTTGGGTTTTGAGTAAAACATGAAACACGTCTAACTTATCATATTTATTTAATAACTATAAATGATCAACGCATTTCTATGAGTGTCTGTTATTAACAACAATGATGGTCTCTCCTTGCATTTACATTAACGCCTAATGGCAAACATTATCATCTGGACGTCTACTTCCGTGATGCTATCATAGTAGCACAATAACCTCGCGTAGATTCGAGCCAGCCGTTGCAGCCGGCTCGGAGTCGACATTTCAATGGAGGAAGCTGTACTTGAATTGAACGTAAATAACCCGAATGAGGTTTTAAAAAATATGAGGATACTGGAAACATGTGGCTATTAGATAAAGAGGTATATACCATGAAATATTCGAAAATGAGTTAATTATACAGTTTTACTTTAAGTTAAAGTTTAGGTAAAAAGATACAACTCGGAAAAAATGATTTAAACCTATATTTAAAATAGAATTGATATGTGATTAAAAGTTAAAAACTAATTATAGAAATACAGGTATATGTGACAAGTACGAAATTGACTTTCACATTATATAAAATAAAGAATGAGATAAGGAATACATACAGAGATTAGGCCCTACTTAATATTTACATTAATGACATATCTAAATGTAACCTTTCCGATCACATCATCACCGTTGCCGATGATACAGTCTTGATTTATGAAGGCAAAGCTGGAACAATGTTCATAGTAAAGCAGAAATGTATACAAACAAGATTATGTAATGGCTAGACAATAACCTCTTTACTCTCAATACGGATGAAATAAAATTAATACGTTTCAGGGCAACGCAAGCGGGACAACCCTAGGAAATGCTAAACATTACTATTCACATTTACAATGAAACAAATACCTGTACTTGCAATAACTTAAAATGCGTAGATAGTTTAAAATATTTATGTATCATCATTGACAAATTTCTGAGATGAGAAGAACACATCAACTCAACTGCCACAATAGTCAGAAAACTTACTCACCCTTTCATGACTATTAGAAATATTCTATCTTTAAAAGATCTAAAATCAATATATTATGCCATGTGAAATTCTTTACTTGAATGTGCATCCTTAGGATGGGTGGTAGTGCCAAAACAATTTTGAACCCCCTGGAAAAAGCACAGAAAACATTAATAAGAGTCATCCTTAAAAAACCCTTCAGGTAACCCAATGATGAATTATTCGAAGAAATGCAAGTTTTTGATGCTACATAACTGTAAACAGATACTCAAGGAGTAATCCAATAGTTTCAACAGAAACCATGACATTCCTTGCTCAAAGACAATTTTCATACTTAGGACTAAAATTGTTCAAAATCATACCCAATACATGGAAAATGAAAAGTACAAACGTCCTGCGTAAACTGATCAATGTTTGGCTTCTCCATTTAGGGTGGATCAAAAGCGAACATGCGAGTATGCTAATTAATAGATAAGTACACTTTTAAATAAAACTTTCATATGTATTTCATTATTACTCTTCACTGAACTAAAAAATGTATATCACACTTTATCATTATTACCATTACCATCTCATGGTTTGATTTACATGACTTAATTTATGTTACATTAATTGTGTTTTTTGAGAAAATATCTTAAATGGATTAAAAACCCTTACCAAGGAAAGGAAAAGGGGCAAACGTTTCGTAATAAACAATTTACTAAAGTTACTTTTTGTACTTAATGAATAAAATATATTTAATATGTTAATAACTATTTGCTACATCCTCAGGTTGCATCCCCGAGTTTCGTCATCGGCTCATAAAGCTGAGTAATAATCTTTTTTTTTAGTACTCAGTTTTAAACGCATTTTTTCCTCATAGCACCAACCAGTACCTATCAAACACATATGCAAAATCTCTTTATAATTAATTATTATACTTTTTTCTAGATATATTATATTACAATACTATGTCAATACTAGCTTTTTTCCCTTCTATTTTTGTATATTGGCAATTAATATGAACTGAACTTGTCAATTTGACTGTCCTAAAATGGGATTTGTTCCTAGATGGGCAGCCAAAGCTTTCTTAAATGTTGTTGTGAAATAATGCGTGTTTCAAATAAATAAATATTATCATTAATATTATATACCGCTTGACCCATTTGATTGTAAGCGTCTTAAAAATGTCTTTATTTTATTGTAGTTTTTAATTTGGGAGGCGGGTTTGGGTACCGCCGCCCGGGAACAATTTATTGGATGACCAACACCTCCTCTGCTATAGGTCACCCCAGGTGGTTTGCTACGTTTGGTGATTTAGCAGGGGGTGCCCGGGTTCACGGGGTAAGATTGTTTAGGTCTTGGCGGCGGGTACGTTGGCCTACTTACAGCGTGGCGGGTCGGATTGGGAGAGGCTGGTTGAGGGAGCATTTTACAACTGGCTACCGTTATCCGTACAGTATCCGTATAGTACAGGGGCCCTAAGGCTTACGACTGAGGGTGGGCCGTCCCATCAGCGAGTGTAAAACCCCGTCACTGCTAATGTGCCGGTTCGTGACCGGAGGGGATCCAGCAGTAGTGCTTGGGGCGTATTGGGAGCCCTTCCCAGTCAGACACTCCCGGCCCATCACCTTGCATCGCAGTGGGTGGGATGAATTCACACATCCGTCACTCCTGGATACCCTGACTCCCAGCTTCCAAAAGGCTTGCAAATTTTTTTTAATTTTGTTCACCACTGCCTCCAATCCCAACGCCCAAACCTTCTATTCCACATGGTTATGGGATTGATGTCATAGCGCCTTTAGGATCGTCCGACCATTGCCTGGCAACGACATCAATCCCTATTAAATTCAGACCGCCAATCGAGAGACGGAAGACAAAAGTATGGCTCTATAGATCAGCAGATTAGTTCGGTCTGCGGGTTCACTTTAATGCTTTCCCGTGGTCAGCTGTCTGTTTTCAGACTTCGGATCCTTCGAGATATGCCTAGGAAATTGATGAAATCATTACATTTGCGATGGATGGCTTCATTCAATCCACCAATAAACGAACTGGTGTATGCTCAAAGCCGTGGTTCTGTCGATAATGCCCACGGGTGAAACCCGCCTTACTGAGACTACAACACACCTCAAATATCGGAAAACAGACCAGCATATAATAAATTGACAACGGAAAGAACAGAATCACCGATATTTCAGAATTTGATCACGACCTACAGATCAGTAAAAAACGAGCTGCTTGCCCGCATGGCAGTAGATTATTCTGGTCACTAGCGGGCTCCATAGGTCTCAATTTCTGTAAATCTAGTCTGCTACCTTTTACCAGACCTGATACTTTACTAGCGAACATCGCCATTGAAAAGGCCAACCTTTTAGGGAAAATTTTCGCGGAAAACTCGGCCATCGATGATCGTGGCCTCGTCCCGCGGTCCTCACTGCGGTTTCTGTATAAAAAAGCTGAGGATCGGGCATCTAGATGTAATCCACGTATTACGGGGGCTTGATGTTAATAAAGTTAGTGGGACTCACGGAATACTTGCCCTGTGTGCTGCAGAAATAGCTCCAATTTTGACAAAGCTCTTTAAAATATCCCTAAAGTGTGGCTCTGTGCCCTCTGGTAGGAAAAAAGCGGTCATTCATCATATGCTAAGAAAGGTGACCGCTTCAACCCGGCTAACTACCGCCCCATAGCGATCATATCAGTTCTGTCCAAGGTGATTAAACGTGTGATCAATGACAAATAATTCACAACAAATGCTCACGTACCGTACCGTACCGTACCGTACGTAGAAGAATAAAATTATTAATGAACGTCAATACGGATTCCGACGGAACCGCTAGTGTGGTGATCTTCTCGCGTATGTAACGCATGTTTGGGAGTGGTACCTGGAACGTCACGGTGAGACACAAACGGTCTCACTAGACATTTCCAAGGTATTTGATTGGTTTTCTTACTCTCTTACGGACTTCCCGTATCCTCATGTATGTGGATTGCTGACTTTTTGAAGGAGAGATCAATTCAGACGGTTGCTGACGGTTTCATCTCTTCTTCGTATTCGATAAATATTGGCGTCTCACAAGGATCGGTTCTGTCACCTACTTTGTTTTTGTTGCATATCAATGACCTCTTGACATGTGCATCAATTCATTGTTACGCGGTTGACAGTACAGTCCATTATAGCTTTTTGTTTAACAAGTTCCCAAATGGTACATACACTCCAACGGCTTGGAGGGCTTTGAAGCGGAGAATGGACGGTTACCTCGAGAGGGTTTCCTCTTGGGGTAAGAATCACCTCGTCGAATTTAATGTTTCAAAGACTCAATCATGCCTGATTACGTCTAAAAGAGATCGAAATGACCATCTAGTCTCCTTTAATGGAATAAATCTTCCTAACGAGCCTTCCATTGATATACTTGGTATAACCCTACGTGACCAAATCAGGTATGGGAGCTCCATCAAAGCGAGAGTAAAGTTAGCCTCTCAGAAGCTGGTCGTCCTGTACAATCGTGCGAATCGAAAGTGCGACCCATTGTATATGTTGGCAACCACCTCTGGTCGGGAGCCCCAAAATATCTGAAAAAAACCGTTGACTTTGTGGAGAAATGTGCGGTCCGTTTGATAGATTCGCTTATCCTAACAAACGGATTGCAATCTTTGGAGCATAGACTTAGGAATGCTGTCCTTGATCTACCGGTATTCTAATGAAAAATGCTCTGAGGAACTAGCGTCATTGATCTCTTCAGCATCGGTGCAGAGTCAGGAAATACGCCAAATGCGTGCCCAATATTTGGACATGGTTTACATTTGTCACATGAGAACGGGTCCCTTCTATGACTCGTTCTTGTGTTCAACAGCTCGACTTAGGAATAATCTCCCGGCTTCTGTGTTTCCTCCCTCCTATAACTTTCACTTTTAAGATTCACTCTTTCCTATCCTTTTAAAGACCCCCACACATCTATCCCAAAGATGATATAGGTCTCGAGGGAAGTTATTTCACTTAGGGGACCACCTATGTGGAGTTACTGTAAAAAAAATGTTTGATATAACGGAGGTTAGAAATTAACTTTTCATATAAACTTAAATATATTCTTCTGTTTAATGATTAAAACTAAACAAACCAATACACATCACTATTTGAATTTTATTTTACTCTTACACGTGTACACCTCAGCACATGTTGTCCTAGTGAGGTGTTCAGAAAACATTTAATTTTTATTTCACAGAATGCTCTTAAACCTACGTCACACTCCACATTATAAAAAAACACCGTAAAAAACATCCGTTATTTTACTATAAAATTTTTTATAATGATACTGTATGATTTATAGATATGCAAATAAATACATTTTAAAGACACTGAAATTTTTTTAATGACATCGATGAAAAATACATATATTTTTTAAAATTCATTGATAAACCCATTAAACATTTGGCATGAAACATCAGGAACACAAAACAAAACTAATGTTGTCCTCATAAAAAAAAATTACTAAAATTAAAAATTTTTAAAAAGGAACAATCCGTGATACGAATAGCTTAACAATTTTTAAAAATCTTCTATCACCATCACACATTTCATTTTAGTGTTAGGCAAAGAAAAAGAAACACAACATCAGGATATTGAAAAGTATGGAAAAAAATTGCGAATTCCATAAGATCAATTTGTATGAAATTAAGGCGGAAAATGTTACTTGTGTCGTTATGGATCACTTTACAGACGGCTGAGGAATTGAACTCACGGAACCCGACGCGATGCCAACTTAACCACCGGTCGAAAATAAGGACTTATTCAATAAGTATATATGGAGATATAATTTTGCAATTTTTGAAGAAATTTTATCGCCACAGAATTATAAATAAAAAACATTTAAAGTGGTTAATCACGCCTCCACACGGCTAATGTTTATTTGACGATATGTCATTTTTTCTGTAATATACACATTCTTTCAAGCATAACACAATAGTAGGAAAGCCATCCATTGGCTTATTGTGTCTTTGCGGCGACAGTACACATACATACCTATTTCACATTCCACTGATAAACGACTAACTTAATGTTTTTTAAGGTCATAGGCCAATTGACTGCGAAATTTATTAAAACATCGACAATTATTGGATATCGTCAAGAGTGGCCTTCATTTTAATGGCTTGAAACGAGTTAACCTAATTTACTGTTTTATTAATTATTTATTCATCGACACTATTAATCGTTCATCTACCCATTTTGGAAGAGATAGGCATCCAAAATAGGCTATCAACTGTCCACCTACAATATTTCTTAAGTTACGTTGGAGACGTTGTTTGCCAAACTGAGAACTTGAACCCGGAGAAGATCACGGTCTCTGGCAAAGTGGAAGGCGAGCGAAACAGAGGAAGATCACCTATACTGTTAGACTGTTCCAAGTATCACATTTCCGTAGCTCGACATGCGACGCAAGACCGTAAGGACTGGAGGACCTATGGTACACTAGGGTAATTGGAGTGAGGGTCACGGTCATTAGCAATGAGGAACGACTTGCGTTTAAGGTTTATGTAAATAAGCATCTACACAAAATATTTACTTTACGTTTATTTTATTTATTAGCTTTATAAACTGTCTTTACAAATTCATTTTAAGCACTGTTATTTAAAGGTTATATCATCGACCGCTAAAATAACGACATTTAAAATAATGCCAAAAAAAGAGAAAACAATGTATGATGTATGCTTTTTTTAGCATGATAACTAAGGTTCCTTATCGTTATATGTATGCAAAATCTTTGATCAAATTCCATTGCAAACAGTGGGAATGAACTTCAGATGGAGGCGAAACAAGCCTTTCTTTTCTTATGGCAAACCACCGTTCTCCGTTTCCGCTCTGTTCCATTCCGAAGGCTGTATTGTTTCTTCCGGATTACACAACATTATATTATATAAAAGATTTTTAATTTGTATATACTCCTTTATTTGCGATACAAATAATTGGTTTCGTAAAACGAGCCTTCACCAGAGCAATGTAAGAACGACGCGACAGAAACGTCAAATAAAAAGGGTGGTTGTTAATTAAGAATTTTCAACGGGACTTTACGTTTAGTTCACTGTTATAATTCAGAGATTTTTCGATTTAAGATGCTTCCGGAACACAAAAATTCTTCTTAATATGTTAATCGCCGTGTTTTTATCAAAAATGAATTCAGAAAAGTATTAAGATTCTAAATTGGAATTTTGTTTGTCTTAGGATGTTCTCCAAATAGATTTTTTGTTGTTTTTGCCGGGATGTTTAATCTGCCATGATGTCGGGAATTGGAAGACTGGACAATACACACGTTACCACTATAAATATATATTATTTTCTGTCACTTTCGCACAATGTTCGAGAATTGTTCACTTTCGCACAATGCAGAATCTTCGAGGACGATAATTTGAACACAATAGATTCATGCTAATAGCACTGTATCGATGTACCAGTGGTCTAAAATGAAAACCAAAATTGTACGTAGACATCATGTGGTCTTAGGTAAACAACATGTTCGATTTTGGACTTTCGATCGATCTCTTTTTCCTGCTTAGTCATTGAAATTAAATGTGTACAGACGTCGAGAAAACATACTGTCGTACAAAGTAAACAATGTTGTTTGATATTATAAAAAATAGAAACTTAATATTTACAGTCAACTAAATAGTATAAGTTATTTTGTAAGTCCCGATGATGGATGCAAGTGAAACCTAATCGTCATCTAAAATATGAATTAATATAATCCTCTGATTCTAATTTTATTTAAAAGATTCTAATATTATACATAAACTTACCTCTTATCCGTTCAATAACTCATCTCTTGTAATCATCTAAGCCTTAACTCGACTCCAATCTTCAATATAATTTTGAAATTTGCCTATTTAAATAATTTGAATACATATATTCGCCTTCCCTCTCTCCAAAATTTGAAATGATGATCAAGAACATCCCTGAAGGACGAAAGCCAGAAAAAAAATTGAAAAAAATACTGCTATGAGTTATCGGGAAACATTTAGTTGAACTCTTTTTTTTAATCTAACATTTTTATTAGTAAATCTACGAGATATTTGCGAACATAGTGCGCATTTTCGCCAAAGTTTGTACATGTTTTAAAATTATTCATCGTAACGGAATGGAAAAACATCACGCCCAAGTTCGTAATAAAAATTAAATAAATATTGTATTAATAAACGTTTTGCTGAAATATTGCTCTCACTAACTCTCCATAGAATGAGGCATGTGCTGGGTATATAAATTAGTTTCAGTGAAAAAATAATATTACCAAAATTTTAAATATGCAAAAACTTTAATAAAAATGCCCGTACACGTTTAAAATTAAGGTAATATTATTTTTTAAATGGAAATTAAGAAATTTTTTGATATACCCAGTAGATTCCTTATTTTATTAGTGAGTTAATGAGAGCAACATTTTAGCAAAAAATTGATTAATACAATATTTATATCATGAACTCGGGTATAACAATTTTCCATCCCGTTACCATGAAACTAAGCTGATTAAATGGATGATACCCTTTTATCGTTTGAAGGAACCTTTAACGGCCTTCAACTATATATTTTACAAAAATATATAATGTAACCTATTTAAACTAAAACAAACTTATTTTTTCGAATTCAAAATAAATTACAAAACCAGACTTCGTTTAATTGAATGTAGAATTGGGACATGGCTAAAACACACCACGTTTCAGTCTAAATAATTTATTAAAAATATATTTAGATTCGACGGTTGTTTTTAAGTAAATAAAGGCAAATAATAAATTTTACTTTTAATAATATATAACTTTTCGATATTCTATAATACATAACAATTTAAAAAAATAAATCAAAATTGTGGGATTTGGCAAAAATGCAATGTACAAAATCTGGCGAAAATACCCAATCTCCATTATTCCCTATCGTCTTATTTCCAAGATAACTTTTTTCAAAGATCACAATCTTCTATCCAACCAACTACTAGGAAAAAATCGTATGTTATATCAGATGGGTAAATTAGCAGATTAATATACATTGCAGACATCCTCTAATTTTTTTTTAAAGGAACTCAAATATTCCCTGGTTACGAATAACCTGACAATATTTAAATATCTCCTACGAAGATGTTGCTTGTGTCGTAATGGAGGATTTAGCCAGCCGAGGAATTGAACTCACGAAGGCTGCGTGAGACCTAAACGCGATGCCAACTCATCCACTGACTGGTCTTACATTCACAACTTTTTAAATTAAAATATCTGCCATCAAGAAAACAGTTGCGTGACCTCTTTCAGACCTCAGAAAAGATAAAACGGTAGAAAGGTGATCTGTAATAAAAAGCTCGTCACTTCGTTTGGAGACATAACTAATTTTAGATGTGGATGCAGAAATAATCTCTTTTCTGGAAGTTGACTAGTTAGTTATTAATTGTTTTTGTGTATAATTCGTAGAATTTTAAAAGAGTGGGAGTATATTAAATCATATAAATAAGTCGTCACAATGTGGATTAACCACAGTTTGAAAATGGTCTTAAACGCCGAAACAGCTGTCACAATAATAACAACTAAAAATGCTTGCAGAACTTAATAATAACATTTTTAAATTTGATTTACATTAAATTAAAAAAAAAAATGACTGGTGAGGTTAGTATAGATTTTGCACTTCGAAAATTGTTGCCTTTTCGGAAAAAAAATACAATACTGCTTTTGACATTTCTGCTTTCAATATTAGTGTGATTGAAAAAATTTCGTTGTTTTAGTGTAAAACTTATAAGTAGTTAAGAAATGATAATTAATTTCTATGTGATGATTTAATATATAATATTCTTTACATTATTTTCATTGGAAACATTATTTACCAGTTCATTTTGTTTTATAAAACTGATTTTCAGGAAAGAAAATATATACAACTAAACAGTTTCAATAATCCCATTAAACGAAAACAAAAAAACAAAATATCAAATCAAATATTTCGGTATCGTAACACTAATGTAAGCCTACAATAAATAATTAAATACACACAATTTGTTACCGGATAGATATTTGTATCTGTCTGATTAAATGCCGGTATTTTGACCAAAGGATCTTTCTTAACATACTTGATCACCGCATAAGTTGAAATTTACCGACTGTTAGAGAAACGGCTGCGCGGCCTGTTTCATCTAAAATTTCGTAGTGGATTTGAGATCAAAATACCAACCTGAAATGAATGATCTTTTCGTCTATTAAGGGTATAGAAAATATCTAGTACGGATTAGAAGTACATTTTTTTTTTTTTTTTTAATTTATGAAATGTTGGCCATTAAAAAAAAATCGATTTTTTTGATTTTATAGGCAACTTCGGAAATTATTTGCGGGTTAATAGTATTTTTTTATAAATGTTATATTTGCTTTGTAAATACGATTCCAAAAAACAAAAAAAACGTTTTTCGGAGTAATATATTTTAAAATATGTACCTCAACGTAATTTAGTTGTTTTTAATTAATATTTAAGCCCATAATAATGCTTATTTTAACGCTTTTTAATTATTAATTTATTTTATAATTCATTAAATTTTCATAAGGGCGTTTTTTTTATCATCAATAACCCTCCAATAATTGCTGAAGTTGTATTTAAAATCGTAAAAATTGATTTATTTAATGGTCTATGTTTCATTATTAAAAAAAAAACTTTAAATCCCTTTTTTAATGTTGCTCATGACACGTACATCAGCCTTGCATTCTTTACGTATCTCAGTATTTTTTACACGATCATACATGGTTTTACCACACATTCTTCTCAGAGATCTCATTTTTACGGCATTCAGTTTACTTTAATCCTTCCTCTACCAATTCCACGCCTCACTGCCATACGTCACTAATAATAATAATAAAAATAATATTATTTTTATAAGGCTGTGTTTTTCGTAAAATGTAGGAAAATGGTGATTTTATTTCAACAAATGCATTTTTTTAAATATTCTAACTAACCATCACGCCATTTCTCCGAAGGGGTAGGCAGAGAGGACGGACCGCCAAACTCGATCTTGGCATATACTTTTTGCTTCATTCACATTCATACATCGTCTCATACATTCTCTTCTATTATTCCGACTTCTGACATGGCCCGACTCAAGTATTTGATTCACTTGATCGTGTCAAGTCTTCCTCGGGCGTCCCCGGCTTCTTCTTCCATTCACATTCGCGTCATACATTCTTCTTACACTCCTTTCTTCGTTCATTTGCTCCATATGCCCAAACCATCTAAGCGTCCCTTTCTTAATCTTACTCATTACGCTTACATCAGCCTTGCATTCTTTACGAATTTCAATATTTTTCTAACGATCATACATGCTTTTAGCACGCATTCGTCTCAGAGATCTCATTTCTACGGCATTCAGCTTACTTTCATCCTTTCTCTGCCAATTCCATGCCTCACTGCCATACATCAGGGTCGGTTTCAGCACTCCATTGTGGACTGCTAGCTTCGCTTCTTCGGACAACTTTTTGTTAGCGCCAACCGCGTTCAGTCCTCCGTTAATGGAGTTTGCTGCATTCACCCTTCTTTCAATATCCCTATCAGTCTTTACATCTCCCGTAAACATATTTCCTCCAAGTTTTCGTCATTCACAACTATATTGCACACTGTTTTCGTACTCTCTCTTTCAAACACCATGACTTTAGACTTACTTACATTCATCATTAGTTCGTTCTTCATGCATACTTCATTCATCCTAGATACAAGGGACTGTAGATCTTCCATACTGTTAGCAATCAGCACCGCATCATCAGCATATAACAGGCAACATACTTTCAGATTACTCATTTTCGCGCCCAAGCCCACCTCTTTCAATTCTTGCATACAATTATCCATGTATAGATTGAATAACCACGGTGACATACGCAGCCTTGCTTAACACCTTTTGTGATGTCAAACCACTCCGTAAAATCACCGTTTACCCTAACACATGCAACGCTTTCTTCGTACAGAGACGCGATTGCCTGTATGAGATTCGTATTCACTCAATACTTGGACAATACCTTCCATAATTTTTTCCTATCAACTCGGTCGTACGCTTTTTGTAGATCTACAAAGGCACATAAGAGTTCCTGGTTTTTTGCCAGAAACTTCTCTGTTAGCATACGCAACGAGAAAATCTGATCCATACACCCCCTTCCGCTCATAAATCCACCTTGCACATATTTTATCTTTTGTTTTCTTTTGTACTCTTTCAATCAATATCCTACCATATCATCATTCTAACTTCAAAATAATCATTTCATACTATCCCGGTAGGTACCTCGAAAAATTGGGTACCTACTCAATAATAAAATTTGAATTACTCAATAGCTACGTTATATCCTATGTATAATTTTTCTCTTGGGTCCGTTTCAACACCGACCTATTAATTTTCAACTAATGTAAATTGAATTAAAAAAATTACATTAAAAAAAAACTAAAGTTGTATCTTTTGATATATATTTTTTAAAACGATTTCGGTCATGTGTGAACATTTTGAAGTTGCAAACGCCGACTCTCGATTCGCAATAAATGAATAAAAAAATGAAAAAAAGTCAACAAATCTTGGTTTGAAAAATACAATTTTGCTACGCGAACGTTCTTTTATGTTAAAATAATCATTTAATTAACGGGGTCAAAACCATAGTGGTCCAAATGATTTAAGTTTAGTTAATTCAGTTAAGTATGCCATCATGTTGGTAGATTAGTATCATATATAAATCACAGACAATTAACGGGGAGAGGGACGTCGGAGAGTTATTATTTTTAATTTAAAAAAAAAAGGTTTTTTTTTTTTGTAATGCGGATTACAAATCTCTGGTTACGTTTATTTACAAAAACGCAACGAGAAATGATTAAACATACTTTTCTCCACTTTAAAAATCATATTTATATTTTAAATATTTTGTAAAACATACAATGGGACGGTTAGAAAAAAGTAATATTTCTGATTAGATTTTGATAAATGCTAACCCTATGTAAATTTATAAAATATTTAATAATTTTTTTTATTATTTAAAAACATTATGTTTATCGTATTGCGTTATAATACTATCATTATTTTGAATTAATTAATAATAACTCTCCGACGTTCCTCTCCCCCTTAAGGGAAAAAGTGAAGAATAGTGACATCTCTGGACAAAAGTTTCAAGTGACTTTGTATGCAACTGGTTAAAACCAGACAGGTCCAAGTGACAATGGTTGACAGACGAGCGGAAGTCAGAGCAATTTTGGATGAAATCATTGCAGATGAGTTGTGTAATAACGATTCCGATGGATGGTAAGTGAAAGAATATCCCTTAATCTTCGTATTTATAGAAGTCAAGTTTTGACATTGTTAAAACAGTAAAAATAAATAAAAAAATCATGTGAAATTTTTATAATTTCACTTTCCTCACATTTTGTATGAAATTGGAAATTCTCTTCGTGACTTGTATTATATGGGATAAGTGTCTTACTAACTAGACCTTGTTCGTTGGAACCGTCGAAATATACATTGGAAGTTTAACAAAAGGTAAGCCAACAAAGTTTATTGTGCTAACAACGGTTAAATACGGATGTTTTATTTACAAAGAGAGGAAGAAGGATGTGGGATCGGGACAGGAGATGCTCTCGATACATTTCATACTCGTGCATCAATCAATATGTGGTCGTACGTATTACTTCGGTTTGATATTTTGAATGGATATTGTAAAGAATGTCATTATTGTAAAATTGTGCGTTATATTACGCACAAACATGGGGAATTATAGAATTTATTCTAAGATTGGTCCTGCATGCGGTCAAATTAAAAAAAAAATGGTTTGTCGAGTTGGTCTTGACGGTATGTGCATTTTTATAAAGTATTAGTAATATCCTCATTGAATAATGCCTTATAATAAGCGATAAAAAATTGACAGTGTAATATCAACCCGGTAATTAGAAAAGAGTTATTCCAACTCATAAGAATTTGCAAAGAAAACAAATTATATTCTTTTCATAATACATATTATGAGTAAAATGATGGTCTTCCATGGGATCACCGGTCCACTTCTTGCGAAGATATTTATGGATTGAAAATATAAATCATAAATTAAGTAATTGCTTGAGATATCTCATGTGATGTAACCGCAGTTTGAAAATGGATTTAAACGCCAAACAGTTATCACAATAATAAAAAGAAACTACACTACAACTAAAGAAACGCCTGCGGAATATAATAAAAATAATATTTCGCTCTCTACACATGTTGATATTCATATATTAAAAACAGTAGTGTAAACGAAATATGATACTTACACAAAATAACTACACATATTGAATAAATTATTAAAGCAAGTAAAAAAATATAAAAAGTGTGCATTCGAGAATGCCAGAAATGTCAAATAATTCCAAATTACATTAATTTAAAATTTAAAACTTCTTTAAATTCTGATGAAATGGTAAAAAATATTTGCCATAAAGAAGAATTAAAAATTTCCTTTCAAAAAACGCAATAATAATAAAATTCGGATCAAAGTGTTATATATCGTCGCTGCATTTATAATATAGCTTATGTGCCGTTTCGTACATTCTGAAATGATCGAGAAAAACTCCTTTAAAAAATAATTGCAAAGACTAGATTTGCTAAAAAGAATAGATTTGTTAAGCTGGAAAGCTTGCCTAATAAATTTAAAAATATTTTTTTTCGAATCTAGTCTGCAATTATTTTTTAAAGCAGCTTTTCTCGATCATCTCAGAATGTACGAAACGGCACATAAGCTATATTATAAATGCAGCGACGATATATGAAATTAACTGTTAATTTATATCCCATTGAATGGGAATTATTTGATGATCATGTTAGGTTTATTTTAAGTATAAAAGCTTTTGATAAGAAAGAACATTATATTAATAAACTTAATAAATTATCTAAAATTGGCAATTTAAATCAACGAAATATCGTTAAAAATATTGATAATTCATACAATAATCATAAAAATTACAACAAAATTATATTTTATGATCGCGTGATTAACTATACAAAACATATTTTATAAAATGAAGAAATACCTTTATTATCTAAAGGCCTTAATCATAATCTCAATACATTTAATAATAATAAACAATTGAGTGTTTAGCTGTTGATTTTAATTGTGCTCTGAGTAATTATGATAATTATTTTCATTATAAATGTGACGAAATTATAAAAAAAAAAAGTGCAATTAAATTATTCTGTTGTGAAACAAATGCAATTTGAAGTAATAACCATGCATTTAAAATTTCTAGGGTTACTTTTGAAAAATCCTTACTGTCACTAGGTATTTTTTTTAAATATTTTTTTTTCATTAATCTTTAAGTACGAAAAGATTTTAGTAATAATAATAATTGGATGATTTGTATAGCGTCGTTTTTGTGAAAAATCACCTCAAGGGCGCTGTACAAATATTTTTTAACTAATTATGTACAAACAGATACAGAAAAACATACTTACCTGGCAGGTCGCTTCAGATGAACACAGTTTTATTAGAAAATTTATTAATGGAGATGATACTTTTACTTGGTTATTTGTTGCTCCTAAGATTGGTGGCACAAGAAGAGTTGGTATTTATTGAGATACTTAATAAGTTTTAGGACTGAAAAGTATTGATAAAATGAATTTTAGGACTCAAAATATTTATAAAATTACCTTAAAAAGCGTAAGAAGCCTTTAATAAATATTAACTTGTTATTTTATACTTTGGTTATTTACAGTGTTGCGAGCTGTGGACGCATTTGCGCACCGATGCGTGAATTTTTTTATTTTATTTTATTTTTATTTTATTTATTTAATGACTTTAGGTAACTACTAACCGGCCAGCCTAGCAAAGCAATTTACAGGTGAATTTCTTCAATTTATGGATACGATTGTCTGAAAAGATGTGTTTTAAGTTTAGTTCTGAATTCTGTTGAGTCTTTGATAATTCTTAAGTCATGCGGCAGTTCATTCCAGGCTTTAGGTCCTGACACTCCGAAAGCACGATCACCGAACTTAGTATTAGGTGTGCGCTTTGGTTCCATAATGTCGGTATTATGTTATTCACGGGGGATGTTCATAAGGTTTTTGTCATATGACTTTTGCGTTGATTGATTAATTCTTCTGCCATTTACTTTCACTCATGAGTTCTCCTGACACTATTATTTTTTTATGCGAATACCGCACAAGAGTCCCAACTGTCATGCAATAGTCCAACTGTCCGAAGCCAGTGGGACTATGGCATCCCTTGTTGGGGTAAGTTCTGAGGGTAAAGGGTTAGGGGAGGTAAGGTGATGGGGAATAGGGAGGTGGGAAAGTACCTGGCTTTTCAGATCTAGTTAGCAAACATGGCTTAATCCATTTAAAGCATCTCCCACTTTGGAACGCGCCACAAATATAGTATATATGCATATTATTTTAAACGAATTAATCGTAAAACAACACGGATTGATTAAATCAAATTTACATGCGCGCGCCGGGTTTTGAACCCGCGACTTCCGAATTTGTAGTGAAGGTTAAAAAAAAATATATCGAAATTTTCGACCTATTTTTGGTTTTTGTCGATTTTGGAACACAAATGACAAATTTTTCAAATTTAAATAATAAAACAATAACTTTGTTTACATCACTTCTATTTATAGATTTGCCGACGGGGTTTCGCTACTACCGTAGCTTATTCAGGGCAGTATACAACTAAACTATGAACTAAGATACACATGCGTTAATGATTGATAAAAATAGACCACATATTCAATAAAAATACAGGCACTAGTTTACTGCATAAAAATGGAATAGGCATTCGACTAGATAACTTAGAAGCATTTAATAACTATAAATAATCTATGAAACAATCATTTATATCACATGTCACATGTGTTTATAAATTTAGACCAGCGATGGGGATTATTAAAATTACATTTCGGAAAAATCCTTTTACAGTTACCCAAATGATGATAATATGATTCTGAACTGAGCGAAAAATAATTTGAAATTTGGTTCAAGCACACAGCGTCAGTATCACCACGGTTGAGTGTCATTAACGCTTAGAGGTACACTCATAGTTAAGCCATCATCTGCATGAATCATAGCTATTAGTTGTGATTACAGTTGGATCGTGAAAATGGCCTTTGCGTTGTACGAGTATCTTTGTAAGTCGGCCGCACGTTTTGCGATAAAAAAATAAAGGATATTGATTTATGAATTTATTAATATAACAAAAACGCGTTTTTACAGTTAAATATTAAATTTGACGTTTACAAAATTTTTGACTACGTAAAATGTTGACTATTAACGATCTGTCAATTTATCTCTCTCAATATGTATTTTTTTCTTTACTAAGTAATCGCTGTGTGTGGGAAATGATTTTTAAACGTTTTTCTTCTGATTATTAGCTCAAATATATTACGACCGAGAAATTTTTTTTTGTAGTGATCAACTATCTCAGCAGTCTATCAACTTAAACAACGTAAATTTGGATAAAATGACTTTCAATTATTATACCTAGTAATATTTTAGAAAAGGTTTACTTCGGTTAGATTAGCAAAAAAAAATCCAATTGTAAAAAGGTGTTCATATGAGTTTATGAATACCATTACTATTTTTCACTTTACTAATTTTACTGTGCATTAGAAATGATAGTTGTAAAAAACTGGTGATTAATGTAATTTTATTGACATATTGTTTTATTAAAAAATCCCTAACATAAGCTTAATATGATATTGAGCCGAAAATGATAGTGATGTATATATAATGTAATGCAAAAAATAAATAATGAATCCGTTTAGTCTCATTCCCTTGTCTGGTGAATTTATTAATTTAATTCATTTACTTTAATTTATATTAAACAAGACATTATTATAATATAAGAAATAAAAAGGGGAATTTTATTCACATTGTAAATTGCGCTAGTGTTGGAAATAACATATATAAAATCAAAATAAACATGAATATAACATTTTACTCAACTAGACAATAAATAATATGAAACCCTACCATCGATCAAGTATAACATCGAAGGACCCTACTGAGTATTGATTACTTCAGAATTTCCCACCCGACTAGTGAAACTGATGGCTTGGCCTCGCTGGGAACAACACGAATGGAATCGCCGCGGGCATGGAGGAATGAATTAGGCACTTGTGAATAGTGTCTTACAGTGACTTGACTAACTTGCGCCCTGCGGACTTAGTGCGGACGGACAACAATATCGACGGACCAGAGATGTAGTCACTACGACGTCACAACTGAATACGGAATACATTTCTTAATTCCTGCAATTAAGGAAAACGAATTGCCAAAGTGAATATGTGCTCCTCGGAATAACTGACTGTCTGGATAGAGAGGCGGTTTGCCGCTACGGACTAGTGCGGATTATTAACTAATGAAGATCTACAGATTTTTATGGATTGCGGCGAGAGATTATATAAGTTAGATGGAGTTTTGCATACTGCACAATATCTCCGGTATCTTTGCGATGACGCCCATTGTATACGAGCCGTAATTATGGCGCCGCTGGTTAAAAAAAAAACTGTAGGGTTGTAAGGCCCAAGCTAAGGAATGAAGAATTGATTCAATATTAAATAAATAATCAGATCGAGTGTGTCAAGAGAATGAATTTACTCTTATAATTCATTCATTCAATTTCGTCCATGTCTACATAAAATTACTATTAAATATGCTGATTTTACTAGTTACTGTTGGATTTGCTGGTACAGATTATGTGCAGGTCCACAGTACTTGCATGTGGATGCAAGTTTCCTTCTAAGTCAGCAGAAAGCCAGAGGCTAACGTAATCAATGTAAACTAATACTAACACCCGTAACAGCTTAGTAGGCATTTTAGAGCGTTCACTAACAGGAGGTTTGCGAACTTATTCAGAGTTTGACAGTTTGAACAATATTTCAACACTACGAGGAGTACCGAAAGAGTAATTTCTTTTTTAACACATAAACAAAGTTTTTGGAAAGCATTTAGTTTGATCCTAAATTTATTAAGAGTTCTAAGGTACATTTCGATCGAGTTTGAACGACGACAGCTTTAGCAGTGGAATGCGTTGTTCGTTGACCAATGGTAATGGTTATGGTGATCCATTGGTAAGTTCTGCACCTGAAATTATCAGGGACATAAAATCCTATTTCAGTCAGGATATCAGGTATTGATAATATACCATTCAAGAGTTTATGAGCCATAAGGAGTAATGCTATATCTCTCCTAGAACTAAGACTGCAGATACCCAGTATTCTCGAGAGAAATGCTATTGGAAACAGCCATGGGTAAAAAATCGAACTCTGTCATGTGAAGGAATCGTAAGAATTTCTTTTGGATTTTCTCGACCATTAGTACATAGACGGTGTCCTTTGAATTCACTCTCGAGAATGCTACACACTAAACTAACGTAAAGCAGTCTTATAACTACAAGGTTTGTGAACTCCTTTGAACTGTGTATGACAAAACCCAACATTTATGGATTTGCAAATCTTTTCAATGTGAGCAAGAAATATTAAACGAGCATCAAATACAGTTCCCAAGTCTTTACAAGTCGTCATGTGCTTCGGATACGTATCTTTAATTTTTTAATTTAAATATACGGTCTTGTGTGACCTCGTAAATCACATAACTGAACACTTTCGAATGCTAAAATGGGGTTTATTAGCAATACTGTAGTCAAAATTTGCATTAATATCTTCCTGAAATTACTTACAGTCTTCTAACGAACTTATTCTCATGAACAGTTTAATGCCGCCAAGAATAAGTAAGAAATGAACGAATTTGATATTTAATAATGGTCCTATATTGGATCCCTATGGTACGCCAAAGTATGTGGGACATGTGACGGAGTTGTATGGACCGTAAGGTACAAATTGTTCTCTTCCATTAAGAGAACAGTTTCTAAAGAGTTTCAGTAAATTAACAGAAAAAAAATCTCTTAAAGCATACTTAGGAGACCTAAGTGATCAACAAGTGATGAGTGCCCTCGTGACGTAATCTGTAAATACAATTAAATTTGTAGTGGTTGACTGGATATACCTACTAGCATTGTCTATGATCATGTGTTTCTAAGTGATTACGCAGAATCGACTCCAAAATCACTTTCGAATTTTGAACCAATCAATTATTGTAAGATCCCAAAGAAATCAAAGAAGAGGAAATACTCGTATCTAGAATCTTGAAAAGAAATTTGTAGGAGCTGAAACAATCACTTTTTAAATAAAACCTAGTCCGCCTCAGTACAGGAACCCCCAGTGAGGAGGACCAAGAAGAACATTACAACTTGTCGTACTAGCTTTGTATTTTTTTATTAATTAAATGAAGGAAAACAATGTATTGAAACTGAATCGAATAGCTACGGGTCGGTAGTTGGTTGCTTGACACTTGTCACCATCTTTTTGTAAAGGGGTAACCTTTGAAAGCTTCCATAATTTAGTTTAACGTTTTCTGTTTTAATCGTTTTTAGTGTTTTCTCTAAAATAACTGCCGTTATGTGTTTTGTTAAGATATCGTTTTCAACTTTGTGTCGAGACATTTCGGTGTCAATAGCTAATAATTATATTTGTTTACGTTTTATTTCGCTGGGGATTTTATATGTAAATGTATCTAGAATATTTAGTGTTTTCTCTAAAATAACTGCCGTTATGTGTTTTGTTAAGATATCATTTTCAACTTTGTGCCAAGACATTTCGGTGTCAATAGCTAATGATTATATTTGTTTACGTTTTATTTCGCTGGGGATTTTATATGTAAATGTATCTAGAATATTTAGTGTTTTCTCTAAAATAACTGCCGTTATGTGTTTTGTTAAGATATCATTTTCAACTTTGTGCCGAGACATTTCGGTGTCAATAGCTAATGATTATATTTGTTTACGTTTTATTTCGCTGGGGATTTTATATGTAAATGTATCTAGAATATTTAGTGTTTTCTCTAAAATAACTGCCGTTATGTGTTTTGTTAAGATATCATTTTCAACTTTGTGCCAAGACATTTCGGTGTCAATAGCTAATGATTATATTTGTTTACGTTTTATTTTGCTGGGGATTTTATATGAATCTAGAATATTTCAATATGAAATATTAATGTCTTTAAATATAAAATATCGATATCTGGGATAGTCTTCATTTCGCGGCGCTTTTTCCTTAAGGCTATATTATAACCAACCATAATATATCCATACAAATTGAGTGTGATTGATCTAAACAGTCAGGTAATACACACCACTTTAGCTATTCCTATCGATTACTCTATCCCCGTTCCCATCATCGGTATCTTCTCTTCTCCGCTCACAATCTTACATTCTAGGGTTTCCTATAGTTTTGCTCATTGGATTCATCTAATGTGTGTTGTTGACAAAATCTATTGTTATGTTCATAGTTAAAATTCAGAATAAAATGAAACATTAAACTTGAAGTTATTATAATAGAAAACCCGGAATTCACAAAAAATGTTCTTTAGATTATAATACAAGGATAATAATATTTATAGTAAATTGATTTAATTGAGCATCTACGTTTCACAAAAATTCCGCTGCTTCACTTATCGCACATTGAAACTAATTTAACTAGGTTAGCCCTACTTTAGATGGGAACCTTTAAAATTCCTTTCAAATGTTTAATAAAAATATTTGACATTTCCATTACATTCACAATACAATATACTTAAAATATTCAACAACAAAAACATTTATTTGATTTTTATTTAGTAATTTTAAAGAAATTTACTAAATAAAACAAAAATTCCTCCACAAACTACTTTTTGTTGTTTGACTAACGGTTGCTTTTATTTATAAATCTTGTTATTATATATTAAATAAAATTTTAAAACTTTTTTGGAATCCTTATCATAACCATTCATTAAATTTATTTTAATATAACTTTAAGTAAATTTTTGGTAGGTAAAAACAAATGATAAGACAATCAAAAAAATTGAACTTTATCGGGAAATTCAGAAAAAATGTCCTATTTCAATAACGCAGTTACCATTTTTATCGAGTGATATTTAAATAATATCCACATTTCGTTCGCGCTGCGATAGACCGGGACTTCTAAATGTCGCCAAATTCAAATAAGTCGAGTTAATTTAAGTTTTCGTAAAAAAAACTGGTAGGTGCGTTGTTGTGCATTAAGCGGTTTGACAAATTTTAGTGCAATTTTCGCTATCGCACAGGCCAAATAGCGATGACTGTATCATTTGAACTGGACATGCGGGGTTTTGAATTAATTGAAACCTTTACACTGTACAGTGTGCAATTATTTTATACAATTCTATTACATCGCGTGGAAGGTTTTCATAATTGATACTAGAAGATTATTTTTCTTCATGTAAGGTTAATAATCAAAGCAATAACGCTTAACATAAATAAATATTTATGTGAGTCCAATTGTTGCCGGCCAATTAGATGATGGCGCTGTAAAAAAATGATACAATGTAACTAAAAATATTGCATCAATTACTTTGAAGGCATTTTCTGGAAAACCAATTTAATCTTAACTTTGTAAAGTTGTATATTTTTTACTCTTGTAGACGATAAGCTTTCGATGATCGTGTTGATGATGTATTATTATTGTTATTAATAAAGTTGTTCTTTTAAACTTTTAACATTGACGAATACATTACTGATACCATACCCGTATTAAAACTCGATGCTTTCCAAAGGCGTCAGATTTTATTTCCGGTAGTTATATTTACAAGGTGTGTTCAAAAGAAAAGGTGAATTTAGAATTTTTTCGGAGAAGTATTTATTTATTCATCAATATCCATTTTCTCCCCTTCAAAGTAATCCCCCTAAGATATAATGCACTTATGCCAGCACTTCATCCAATCCTCGAAGCACTTCTGGAATGCGCTTTTCGGTATGGCCATCAGCTCGTTCTTCGATTCTGACTTTATTTCATCAATTGTGGCAAAACGCTTTCCTTTCATTGGTATCTTCAGTTTCGAGAATAGGAAAAAGTTGCACGGAGCCAAATCTGGTGAATACGGTGGTTGAGGCATGATTACGGTGTTGTTTTTGACCAAATAATCACGAGCTGGTGCATTATCGTGATGCTAAATCCATGATTTGTTTTTCCACAATTCCGATCATTTGAGCCGTATTGCTTCACGAAAACGTTGCAACATATTGTAGTATTCCTTATTAACCGTACGACCTGTTGGAAAAAACTCATGATGCACCACGCCATTGTAATCGAAGAAAACAGTGAGCAAAACTTTCACATTTGATCGAACTTGGCGTGCTTTTTTCGGTCTTGGCTCTTCTGGCCGTTTCCATTGGGATGATTAGGCCTAGGTTTCGGCGTCATAACCATATACCCACGTTTCATCACCAGTTATGACCCTTTTAAGCAAATCTGGATCGTCGTTGACGTCATTCAACAACTTCTGAGCGATGCTATGCGACGTTGCTTTTGCTCAAAATTTTGCAATCGTATATCTCTTTTATTTCAACTCATACCACTTTTCTTTAGCACGTACTAAATTGTCCGTAGTAAATTGATACACGATGAAAGGGAGTTAAGGGAGCGCAAAATAATACAATTTTTATACAAAGATGTATTGGAATTGTTGGAGGATGAATTAAATATTTTTTTATTAAACTACACAGTAGTAATTGGATGGGGTGCAAATCTTCAACGGGATTGTAAATAATCCTCAGAGAATTAGAAAGGAAGATCCTTAGGAGTATAAATTGTGCATAAACAGGTCACCAGAGCATTTTGAATCAATGAATTAATTTTGATATCTCATCCGGGTTCCATCTACGCGACATTTTCGGGAGAAAAAATGTGCGGGAACGGCGTATACGCTATAAGAGTGGCTATAAGCGCCTCCCACACGTACGTTTCCGTCTGCGTTTCTCGATCTTCGCTCCAAAGCACCCGACGATCTGCACGCCAATAAGTCAGATCGGCCTGCCGGCCGAAACGTTTCGTTGTTTTATGTAAAAAAAAAGTCACCACACTTCGGCGCGCTGGCCAATCCGTTGATCGCCTGATGTCCGCGCGGAAGTGTACGTGTAAAGGGATTTCTGAGAGATCGGAACGAAGTGTGGCCTGATGCATGATACGTCGTACGGTTTAAAAGTTGTCCTACTGTTTTGACCGTAAGGTAGATATCGCTATGGCAATTTACCAATAAGGAACTCCAGTGAAAAATATAATCACTTTAAAAATACATATTCATATCGGTCAGCTACGCTGATTGTAAATATACAAATTTCTCAAAAATAAAAATTAAAACATATAATTATACGTAGAATTTATAAATAGTTATTGAAAAGTGAATAAAAAATCAGCTCATCAAAATACCGTTTTATGTTGGTACAATAGCATTTGGAACATCTGACGTCACGTAAGCATTCTATTTTTGGATTAGTATGAAAAAAAATATTTTTATTTTGTTTTGAACTTGTATTTTTTAGTATTGGAAAAAAATTAACTTAATTTTGGTAACTTTGAGCTCTATAATTGTTGTTCAATAAAAACAACTATTATTCATGAAAGAAATTAGAGTATTCATGATCAATCCAATTATAAATATGGATATAATGATAATGATAACGGTCAATACTATTATTATACTTTGAGTTAAAGTTTCTAAAAAGGTACATAATTTTATTACTTTTGTTTAGTTATGGTTTACCATGAATAGAATATTCAATTATGTGCGATAAAGCTTATCCTTGTTTTGACATTCTAACCTCAAAACTGATCAAAACCGACCTGCCATAGATTTGGAGCATTTTGGCGGCCTTTGAAAAATTGAAACTTTGAAAATTATTTTAACCATGAAAATTAACTTTAGAAAAAAACGAAATATACTGGTATTTAAGTTTGAACGTCATTATTGATAAAAAAAAAATTGTACTGGAGTTCCTTATTAATATAATAATGTCATAATGTCATGTGTCATATTTATGAAGATTATAAATTAATCAAGTATGCAAATTCAGATAGTTTATTTGCAACGTTTCGTTAAAAAAACTAGCTGATACTGATTTTTATGTACGAGTATGTATTCTTTGCTTTTGATTTTCCATCAGCAGTCGATCAAAAGCCATAAACATAAAAAAAAACAAATGCGCGACACTCGTTCAAACGCTTACGTGTAAAGGCATAGAACGCCGATCGCTGAGAAAAACCCACGCCTCGGACTGATGGGAGATCTGGCGTTCGGCTTGCAGGTCGCTGCCTTTACACGTACGTTTCGGAGGAGGTATTGGAACAAAGTGAGATCTTGAATCCGAAGCGTGCGTGTAATATCCGCTATACTGTCCCACTGTTCTTTTGTCTGTGCGCGTTCACACGCGGAGAATGCGGTCATGAGCGGTGGTGGGGGTAAACCACTGTCCTGCGGAGATAGCTTGCCCGTCTATCTTTAGGACAATGTCTTGGTCCGTTGTCTTGTCCTCCAAACTCTGTTCTCACTAAGATAATGGGTCTTGAGATGGGAGAAGACAGTATTGTCCTGTGCTTGTGTGAACTAGGCATAAATGTAATTGTATCAATTCATTTGTAAATATAAAGAAGAACATAACGAAGTCTTAAAGACATTTGTAATCAATTATTTTCTGAACTCAATTCTTGTAAAACGCCAACTAATATGTGATTTCTATTATCATCCTACAGTGAATTGAATTAAATGTTATGAAATAAATTAGAATGTTTTTTTTTATATGAATACCCTACAAGAGTTCCAACTGGTCCCAACGGTCTGGAGCCAGTTAGACTATGGCATCCCCAATTGGGGATGTTGTGTGGCTGAAGGTATTGAAGAGAGGAAGGAGAAGGGGGAGAGGAAGGTGGGGAAATTCCATTAAATGAGCATAATGGAAGAGAATAGGTCGGGCTGATATCCGTGAAATGATTATTGTTCTTCCAACTGTTTTACAAGTGAAAACTGAACAAATAATTTACACAAAAGAGAAATGATGTACAAAGAAGATGCTTCCAATAAATCCGTTTTGATGGGTTACGAATAAATTCGCCACTTCTGAAAACATCACTGAAGTGTCATAAAAATATTTAGTTACGGATAGAAAAAATAAACTATTTGATATCATAACATTTTATGCAACATTACTAACATATTTCCTGGACAAGATTATTTTGGTTTTCCGACATTTATATGGGTATTTATTATTTTCATGCTAACAGATTCTCATTACATATAGAACAAATATTGTACATCAGAAGATCGAGTTCCGACATCAATTCAGACTTCAGACAGGATAAAGTATAATATGATGAGATCTTAACCAACTAGCACGGATAGAGCGGTACTCTTTCAGTACCTACATATTCAAATGTTGAACGGTTTATTTTAAAAGGTTTGATGTACATTGATGTTTGCTGTTTTATTTGAATAGTGTTACTCAGATAATTTATCTTTGTATAAACAAATAATGTAAAGGGTCAACGTTTGATTCAATACCTATTTCAATCAAATTACGATGTTTGCCATGTAACAGGTGTTTCGACATCGTGAAATAAAGTGGTATATTTTCTTAGACGAAAAGATGAAATAAAGTGTTATATTATTTATGCCAATAAATACAAAATTTATTTTTTTGTTGTTTTTATAAATATTTCTGTTGTTTTCAATCAAATCACAAATATTTATTTCTGTTATGACAAGAATGTTTATTTTAACAAAGGACTGTTTTTTAACCATTGAGAGGTGTCGTCAAAAGGTAAAAATAATGTAGAAATAAAACTTTGAATGGCGTTTTGCAGAATAAGTACAAAGAAGCGCATTTTTTTCAGGACATCTTCGTTCAGGTACATTTATTTAAATGATTCTCTTAAATCATGAAAATATGAAAATATTTGTTTTAGATTGTTAGATACCCATGTTAAAGTTTCAGAATGTTTTCAATAGATGGCAGTACCATATAGGTAATTTGTGGAGAATAAAGCAAATCTGCACTGCTGTTTTGGGTTCAGAACCTTACTAGGTAGATTTGTAAAAATTAAAATCTTTACTTATTCTCTCCATTTCCATAGATGCCACTACTATGAAAAATATTGAGACACTTCTTGTATATTATTTTAATAATTATTATTTTGTAAGTATTGAATAGAATTGACTATACTTTTAAATCAGAAGATTAACCATCCATATTTAGTTTTTTTTTTATTCAGGTATTCATTTTTTTCATTAAAGCTGCCTCTGATTTCATATTTCTTAGTTCGATTGGATTTTTTTATTATTATGATGAAATGCGATGAATGTGTCATAATTCAGGAGTAATCGCTCCTAATTCAAAGGTTTGATAGATGAGGTAATTTTTTTTTTATACCTTTAATAGCATCAGATTTTAAAATTAAAGCGCGAAATACGCCTTATAAGAGAATAATATGTTTCAAATCCACTACTAACAATTATCTGTCAAAATAACAAAAAAAAAAGTTTTTCGGTACCCATTTAAAGAAGTATACGCAATTCAAAAGTTAAAACATAGATCATAATAAAGGTTTAGGCAACCAAGATGTAACACAGAGGTACTCTGCTATCCATATTCTTAGATACCTACATTATTAATTCAAGGCCACTGAATTCCTGAGACGTGCCGCAGAATATTTCTAAAACTATGTATTTGTCAAGCATTTAGTATCAAGATTTTTTTCTTGTGCAAAAGCGATTTAGACGGTATTTATAAAATTGAACTATGTCGGCACTTACTGACTACCTCGCTAATTAATTCCTGAAGTTATTCGAAATTAAACAAAGATAATTACTACCCTATAAAAGGAGGAAAGGGGGAACTAGCCCCGAGGGTATAAGATACGGCTGAACTTATTTTTGAAGAAAGTCTAGTTGATTGCACTTCCCCTGGTAATAAGGATTTTCCGAAAAAACCTCCGACTTTTACGGAGAAAATCGTAAGAGAATTTTCAATTTGCACGTAAACAACGTTGGTCAAGCATGCTTGGGGTAGGAAATGTTAAATTCTGAGGTAATAAGATTAATTAGACATAGTTTTAGGCAAATTACTGATAAAATTATTTCTGATGGGATATCCTTGAAACCGTAACTTTAGTTATTATGAGATTTGAATTTAGCAAGTAGATATTTCTCGAAAAAGGGGGAAAAAAATAAGAAAATAAAAGCAAAAAAGAAACGTTTTTCCGCTTCGTTATATAGATATTATTGTTTTCTAAGAAAAACTATAGAACGGTTTCGCCCCCATAATGACAGGAAAAAATCTGAAAAATAATTAAGAGCAGTTAACCTAAAAGCGGAAGGTGGAAATATTATTTGTGAACATCATTATCCAACTTATGAATATTTATTCAGTTAATGTGAACACATTTTTCGAATAAAACCAAGAAAATTTATAGCCTTAGTAACAGATTATTAACAATTTTTAAAAATATATTATGCTAAATTAATAAACGCTACAAAAACATTATCCCGCCGTAAATTATCATTATGCCAACTTTACAGGAGAAACAAAAAATGTTTACTTATTAAATTTGTAACGTTTTTTTATTTTTTTTATTTTAGATGTCTTTTGCATAAACCGCTTTATGTACATAATAAACTTGTGACAATTTTTTTTGTCTTGTTTTAAGACAAAAAACGAAGTAGTACAATTACAAACTGTGTTTATTTAAAGTACTAATATATTTACATATACGGCACCACATGTGTAATTAACATAAAAGTATAAAAAGTGTGAATGCAACAACAATTAAAACAAATTTAAAGAAACAATTAAAAACCATGAAAATGTTACCTTTAAAAAATGTATATAAAAGTATAAAGTATAAAAAAGTATGAAATGTAAGCATAGAAAGTATAAATACACTAGGATTAAATGAAAAATATAAAGGCGCGGTAATTTCAATCTATACTGGGGTTTTGCCCGTGGCACCCAACGGATGTGATTAAATTTTATTATTATTCCCAAATGCAAATTCACAATTTTATGCTTGTAAATAATTATAGATAATTAATTATAGTACGGCGGCGAGCAGGGCGGCCGTTGGCGGGAATTCCCTTAAACCCCGTTAGTGACGGATTAACATTTTCCTGACAATACCTGTTTAAGATCGCTAATGCGTAACATTCCTATCCATTGGTCACTATGTAAAATTGTGATATAAAATCGCGAACGTCTTCCAAAATTTTGACTTTGCGGTTTTGTTCCCTTTTGCATCTTCTTTTGTATTAGTGATCACGGCCATTTTTGTTTTAAAAACCAATAAAAATGTACGAGTACCTACATTCCTGCATAGGGTAAGTGTATGACAGTGATGCACAATCCTTTCAGCAAAGGGGCCGCTTTTCCTATTTATCAAACGTTGCTCGCGATCTAAGTTAGGGTTTTTTTTCGTTTTAATTTTTTGAATGGGGAGGGGTTGAGAGCGAAATTCATGATTTCACATTTCTGGGGATTTTTAAATTTTCGTGTGGTGCAAACCGATTCATTGAATTTTGTTACATTTGGGACATGCGGTATGGATTAATAAATGCTCCATAATAAAAAATTCTCAGCCAGGGTTTACGAGAATTACCAGAAAAAATTTACGTTTTCTCTCTACTCAAGTTGGGTGTACGAAATGGACACGTTGGCAGCACGAATTGGGCCGCGTGTTGAGCATCACTGGTTTGTGAAAAATATTTTTCTACAACTGAAACCAATAACAATAGTCCAAGCTAGTGATTTGTCGCAAGGGAGCGCTTAGAACCGAAACAAAACGCACAAGCAAGTGATAATAATATGATGGACAATTTAGTGATATTTTTCTTGAAGTCTTGAACCAGGTGATTCCGTTTTTTGAGGAGAAACTGAAAATCATGGAAGGGAAATCTTTAAAACAACCATTGGTTATAAATTTTATCAACAAAAATTAATATTTTTATACGATAATTAACACTCGGCTATTGAAAGCATGTGAGTGTATGGATAGGCAGGTATGTAGGTAGGTATATACGATATAAAAAAATATATATTTCGGATATTACGAGTAACGGCTACAAGGAACAGATTTTGTCAGTCCGCGGTGCTTCTTTCAAGTTTAACATTTACATTTTGAAGTCCCCTTATGCTTTAAACAGCCTAGAAGAGCCCTGTTATCGCAATAATGGAGTAGATTTTTTCCAAATTTTAGGAAGAAAGTTTTTTTTGTCGAGAAAATTCGAATATCAGTCTAAAAATCCCCCGGTCGCTCCAGGTACCTAATTATGTTCACTAATTTACTTTTTATTCCTTTAAATTTGCATAACATAGTTGGTAGTATTATATCTCATTTGGGCTTACAGATCGTGTCCGGCGTAACATCGCCCGTTAGTTACGACGGTCTTACATCAGAATGTCTCCCCAACTGGGCTACTTCCGGGCGTCGCCGTCGGGACGCTCCTGTCCCGGAATAATTGCCTCTTGCGGGACACACCTGCTCCCGCCTGGACCCTCGCTATAAGGTACTGTCGCGGTAAACGGAGCTCTTTCTCTGTACTTCGTTCTAAGTAGTAGAGATGAACGGCGAGTTTTAAAATTTCGTCAACCACACCTGCAAGTTTTAAGTTTCTGAAAGGTTAGGTGTCTACTTTTCAAAATGATTTTCATTTCGTAATGATTGCGTTATTTTGGTATGATAAAAGCATTTTCGAAGTCGGGATTTTATATCTTGTATTCACTAACTGAGAAACATGCATTTCTAGTGCAAATTAAGAATATAAAGTTATTAATATGCACCTGAAATTATTGAAACATAACAGGTATTTCACTCTGAATTGCTTCAACAATATATATATAATTTTCCTTCGCGAGGAGGTCAAATCCATATTAAAGGAAAATGATGAAACTTTACTAACATGCAATACAATTGTTACTACAGTGATAATTTTATTCCTAACGTAATTAATAAAAAGAACTTTGTTTACACCACTGTTTTATTTAAATATATACATGTTTCAGAAGCAAACATTCTCTCAACAGGATTAACAATAATAATAATTGATAAACTAGTTTATCAATTAATAAATATTTGACAAGTCAAAACATTTTTCACCAATAAAATGTAGACATAATTTCTCTCGACGCCACCTATTGAGGGATTTAGCCGTTACAAGCCTTCCTCATACTAATAAAGTTGGTTGTTTACAGGTGAAATATAATAAAAAACAGTAATTATTGAATGAAATGCTATTATATATTAATTAACTTGGCGAGTTTGCGATAAGCCGACGTAGCTCAACGGTAGAGCATCTGACCGGATATCAGAAGGGTGCAGGTTCGAGTCCTGTCGGCGACATTTATCTTTTCTCGGAAGGTTTTTTCAATTTGGATGAGTGTTTCAGGCTAATAATTATTGTTTATAAAAATAATAATAATAATATTAAAAACAGTGGTGTGAACAAAGATCTTCTTATTCATTATCTTTATAATGGCGCCACATAACAATTACACATCTTTCGAGGAAAATAATTTTATTTCACCGAGCTCCTTTAAAAATCATGTCCATATCAAAAACGTAAAGCACTGAACGGACCGTCAGATATTTAGATCGTTAGTTATTATTTAGTTAATTCTTCTAGTCGAGTTGTGTAAACACGTGGTAACTGTCATATATTCCAAAGGAATTCATTTAAAAAAGGAATTAAATAAGTGTCCTTTAATTTGTGGATTTATATGTACCTAATGTTATTTTATTATTTTTGCCAATTTTAGAAAGTATTGTTTTATACTGCCTCTGCATATCTTCTTGAAAACGTGAATATTTATTATTATTTTTGCAAAATTTTAATCGAAAATTATTTAAATTGAATAACTACACATATTAATTATGAATTAAAGAGTTTCCCAAAAACAGGAAAACAATTAATGACATTGAAAAAATAATCTAATATATGTATTACATACATCGGTATTTTAGATTTTTGTACTCTTATTGGAAAAAAGATGTTTAAGAAAACCTTTTTCAATACTCGGAGGCCCTTTCTCTGACACATCCTGGGCCCCCAGCCCTCCAAACATTATCCCAAACAAATCGCTATGCTTAGAGGGGAACGTTCCTCTGAATTAGACGAAGATAAACAAGGGTGTTCTCCGATGTTATTCGGTGTTCGGTCGATTCGCAATTTTCGCAGGATATATTTTTTACGTATTTTTTGCATATCTTTTTGGTAATAGGATAATAATTCTTCACACCTAAATTCAATTTTTTATGTACTCGTATTCTGTAAGTAATTTGAGAATTATAATAACTTCACGTGAAGTTAATACATATGTTGCCTGCATGGAGGTATTTAGAACTTAGATGTAATTTAAAAAAAAAAACGAACGTTTTAAGGATTACAAGGAGGTTAAATATTTTTAAAAATAAATTGGAAAACAAAATTTTATGACTGAACATTCGTCCTAACTTCAAGCATTTTGTTTGAGAAATTGAATAAATTTAAAAAATAAGCATGGAAATTTAATTTGAAAGCATTGATTTATCTTCTTATTAATAATGCAGTGAGGGACCCTTCATAGAGCGTGATGTATATTTGGTTTAGTGTCTCTCCACTGGTAGCGCTACATTGGTGTCGAGTTGAAAGGGGGCCCTAATGGATTTAGAAATTCGGTTATTTACAACATATCCCAATCAATGTTTTTCTTCCCATAATTTCAATATATCCCATACAGAGTGATACCTTAATTCTAGGTTAAGAACATCAGATCTCGTTTCTGAAGCATTTTGAATAATGTAATATTCTTCGTATACTTCAAAATTTGAATCGAACCTATTTATTTAACAGTGTCAATACACCCAACCCTGCGTATAAGGGATGAAATAAAATATTTTCTAACTTGAAAAGGGAAAGTGGATATAAAAAATGAATATTGAAATACGTATAAACATGGATTGCTGATTAACGTTTGAGTTATTATCAGCAGTAAAAAAAGATATAGGTATAAATAAAGTTCTGGAAATTGTTAACAAAACTCCCAATTTCTCATAATTTGTTTCTTTCGATATCAGCATTAATTATTTCTTTCAAATATTTTTTTATTAGCTACTATGTAAATAAGAATTGTGAAAACATATATCAATCGTCTCTTTATTCTTATAAATAGAAGTTGCCTTTTATCGAAAAAAAAGTCAAATAAAAATAAAAATTAAATAAATTTTTTAAAAACCCATAAAAGTAACATTATCCCCTTGGGTTTATTTGTATTTGGACCATTTATGAAATTGAAATCATTGTATATTTTTGAAAAGATGACGATAATTTTAATGACTGTTTGTTCCTAAATTAAAGCTAAATTAACTTCTTCGAATGGGAATTTAATAATAAACTTAAGCATAACAAAGTGTTAAGTTGTTTCATTAGAAAAAACATCAAACTAAATATTATTATAGAATTAATACTGTGATTCTGTTATCTAAACCAATATTATAGGATTCCCAACTTTTGATCCAATATTAACTTTTTTTTTAATAAATAAAATAAAATTGATCTCCAGAAATTACTTACTTGAGAATAATGGCAATCATTATTTCATCCATTTAAATAAGCATCAATTTTCAACAAGATACAAGTAAACTGTCTCGAAACATTAGATTTGTTTTTCTTGGAAATTAAATTTTAACTTTGAATCCGCATAGAAAATTTTATATACCATTCGTAATGTGCCGTAGATTATTGCTTTCAAATAAGTAAAAACATTTTTTGAAATTGCTGCCAATAGATTGCTATCATTGATAAATAAGAACAAGAGGGATCCTTCAATATAAGAAAAAATCTTCCCATCTTAAAATTATATAAATATTGCTGAACACAGCAATGGAACGTCTATACCGATTTGGGAATGAATATTCGCAATTCACATATTATTCGACCCTATGATTAGTGATAGTTAACATGTCATTCGACTACGTGATAAATGTTAGTTCATATATCATTCGACTCTATGATAAGTGATAGTTTACGAGTACATATCATTCGACTCTATTATCAGTGATAGTTTACATATCATTCGACTCTATGATAAGTGATAGTTTACATATCATTCGACTCTATAAGTGATAGTTTACATATCATTCGACTCTATAAGTGATAGTTTACATATCATTCGACTTTATAAGTGATAGTTTATATATCATTCGACTCTATGATCAGTGATAGTTCACATATCATTCGACTCTATGATAAGTGATAGTTTACATAGCATTCGACTCTATTATCAGTGATAGTTTACATATCATTCGACTCTATAAGTGATAGTTTACATATCATTCGACTCTATAAGTGATATTTTACATATCATTCGACTCTATAAGTGATAGTTTACATATCATTCGACTCTATGATCAGTGATAGTTTACATATCATTTGATTCTATCATCAGTGATGGTTTACATATCATTCGACTCAGTTCATAAACGTTGATAATTTGACACTTAATATTTTTGTATTTACTCTATTCATACCCTACTAGCTAGGAGCCAGTGAGACTATGGCATTCCCAATTGGGGAATATTGTGAGGCTGAAGGTATTGAGGAGGGGAAGGAGAAGGGGAAGAGAAAGGTGGGGAAATACCGATCTAGTAACTTCGAATAACTTCGACATAATTAATAAGTTATGAATTCTTGTTTGTCGTTTGGGTGCCATAATTGATTTGAAAGCAATCTACTATCTCTAAACAAATAAACAAAAAAACATTCGTTTGTAAATTTTATTTCATTCGAACAAATTTATTATTTCTAAATATATTTAAATGAAAAAAAAGTTCTTAAGTAGGTACCTACTTGCATTTTCAATTTTGAAAATATTCTACCCAAACAAACCTTCTTCTTTTGAATATGTAATCTGTGGTTAACTAGAGTGGCATATCTATGGGCTAACCTAAATAAAATACAGCGGGTTCAATGCCACATTATAGCAACAGTTTTACTAATTGGATTTCATTCAAAATACTTTTTAAACCTTCCCGGCACTAATAAGAACAAACTGTGCTATTTTCAGCGTAACCGGTGTAGTAATTTTCGAGAAAATCGAAGACAGACAGACGAATATTCCTTTTTATATATAGAGATAGAACAACTTGTTAAGCAATTTATTTTTAAGGCAAAGATGCTAAGCTTAATAAAAAATAATAATAGTACTTGGAAGATTTGTATAGCGCCATTATGGGATCACCTCAAGGGCATTGTATAAATGTTTTTTTTTTAATTATCTTATCATTAACTGTAGACAATTTATTATTACAACTCATGGCTAACAGATTGCATCCACAAGTTCATCGATCTATATACTAAAACGAGACATACACATCAACTACAAATACCTAAAATAAATGTATCCACTGGGAAAACATATCACAGATCTACATAATTCAAAACATCTAACCTTTCACTCTAATCTAATATATCTTGGGGATGCTGTATGGGGGGGTCTTTTAAAGGATAGGAAGGAGTGAACTTGGGTCTTGAATGATGGAGGAAACACAGAGAGGCCGGCAGATCATTCCACAGCCGAGCTATTGAACATAAGAACAAGTCGTCGAAGCGACCCGTTCTCATGTGACAAATGTCAACCGTGTGCAAATGTTGGGCACGCGTTTGGCGTGTTTCCCGACTATGCACTGGTGCTGAAGGGATCAATGACGCTAGTCCCTCAGAGCATCTTCTATTAATATACCGGTAGAACAAGGACAGCATTCCCACCTGACGTCTGTGCTCCAAAGATTGCAGTCCGTTTGTTAAGATAGGCGAATCTATCAAACGGACCGCTCGTTTCTGGACATAGTCAAGGGTTTATTTCAGATATTTCGGGACTCCCGAATTCTACAGTGGGGCGTACTTGCGATTTGTACAGGGTCAGCATTTGTGTACTCTTAAAGTATCTGCGGGCTCTGTACAATACACCCAGCTTTTGAGATGCTAACTTTACTCTGGCTTCGATGGAGCTCCCATACTTGAGCTGGTTACTTAAGGTTATACCAAGCTTATCAATGGAGGGCTCGTTGGGAAGATAGCTTCCATTAAAGGAGACTAGATTGTCATTTCGATCACTTTTAGACGTAATCATACACTTGTGTAACTGGCTGCAATCCACGTAAAATATAACCATTTTGTTTTAATTCTTGTGTACAACTTAAATTTTATTTTATTATTTTGAAATTGATTGTGTGTTGAGCACTTTTACATTTGCTAAAATTTAATTTGTTTTATATTGTTATTTTAGAGTGTTCAAATACAATAAATTAATTTAATCTTGAATAATGTTCCCCAAAACACAGGTGAACTCCTAGCATGGGGGACAACATACATTCCATTGTAATAAAAAAATAAATTTATAAAATGACAAAAAAAAAAAAAAAACTATATACTCTTACAATGCATTACAGTCGTTAGACCAATGAACGTCATGTCGTGTTAAGAGGAACGGCTGCGCGGCCTGTTTTATTCAAAACTTAATTTTGGATTTGAAAAATCAGATTATGAAATAGCAGATGATTTAAATATGATTTCAAATATTAAAAAAATACGTAAATGCAATAATAAAATACAAAATACAACTTAACCTTTAAAATAAAAATGTATCAATTTAATTCAGGACATTAACAATATTAATGTTTAAACATAATCAGAAATAGGAGCAGAACATGCAAGTACAGGCAAAACAAATCAAAATGAAAATAGAAATGGGTACACTAATGAGTTATGTGATAAATAATAGTTTTGATATTTGGTAGCACAGCAATTCACTCGTTTCATTATACCGCTGTAAAGTGGAGATGCGATTTTTTTTTTTTTCTTAAATCGAGTAGAACGATTATAAGAGTATGATAATTAACTTATATTTATATACAAACATACGACAAATACCGACAATTGTACGCATACGAATTTCTAAGCATACGAATTCCAGATATTAATGACAGTAAGTGTTAATTGATGGAAGGACTGTTATAACGAATATATATTTATTATTTATTATTAAAATATTATATCTTGTTTTGTGCACATGTGGTCAAAACGTTATGGGTTCAAAAAACTCAGGCCGTAGTTAAAAAAAACTGGTAAATTAAGGGATGTAAAAACGAATTATGCCTAAAAGGGAAATGATTTTTTTTTATTCACTTCATAGACCCTTAATCCAGACAATTTTTTTAAAAATATATGCCGCCTCAATATACATACATATACCTCACGCCAATATTACTAAACGGTAAGTGCTATTTTTGTTATTATTTTCTTCAAGCAAAAGCGTGATGTATAAATTTATTGGTGTTATATAACTTGCAGAATTATTATTTCAATTTGGTTTTAACTATAGCAAACAAACAAGTTTCAATCACAGTAAGTATCATCACAAGTGGCAGTCTCACCGTGAATAGTCCAACGAAATTTGATTGGAGTCGAGATAAGACGACTGCCGCTGGGAGAATATAGAGAGGGAGATCCAAAACAAAGATCCATTTGTAATCAAGGGCTGTGTTTACCCCAAATCCCAGCCCGCTGTAACATTATACTAAGAAGTCTTACGCGCGGGATGATCTTCAAAATGTCAATTTCTCGTACGTATACATTTTGAAATAGCTTCGTGTATTTTGGTTACTGACTTTCGAGGGTTAGTTTTAGACCTAATTTGTATTTCACCGTAACTTTTTTTTTAAATTTTGTGTATTTAGTTTACTTTGAAATGTTTCTGAAAATTTTTATCCCCGACTATTCATATTATTTATTTATTTTGTGCTAATTTCATATCTGGATTCGTTTAGAACTCTTTTAAAGTTTTTTTTTTATCTACCAAAGCAGGTAAATACCTGAAGTATATACTTGAGGTAATATTCAGAAAGCAAATCATTCCAGAAAAAAATTAAAGAGTACTAGAAAATGCAGAGATCTCTCAAAAAAATGCTTGTACAACACGTAATAATAAACGTCTCACAATTTGCATCAACTCTACAAGGCAATGGTGTAGAAATGTAAACTGTAACGACTGACTTAATTAATAGGTACTTGCATTTAGTAACTTCTTACATTAACAAGAAAATGACAAAGAAATTGGTCTGTATCACGCTAGTACCTAGTTTTATTATAAATGAATGTTGATTTGAATTCCACAGGAAGGTAACAAGATGTCGATAGATGATTTAACATTCTTTCCAGCATTGATAACGATTGTAATAGATAAGATAAATCTTTTTTTTCTCTAGGGACTAAGTTATTTAAGGAATCCTTTGCGAAGGAAAAACGATTCGGATTTTAAAGGCTTTTGATCCCTCTATCGATCAAAGCCGGTATTCTCCAGAAAAAAAGATATCTTATCACAGGTACTAACGAACGACATTAATGTTTCTACGTATCTTTGTTGATAAAATTATTTTGTTGATATAATTAAATTGCCCTGTCATCAACTTTGTTAACACTAAAGCAGCATTTTTGTACCCTTAACATTAATAGGGAATAAATACAATAAGGAAAATGTTCGTTACCTGAAAAGTATCGATAAAAAATATTAAAGAGAAACGTGCTTGCTTGCAAATAAATAAGCAAACCCAACGAAAAATCTTTTAAAAAAACAGTGCAAAATTTAATCCCGCTCAAGTGTGTTTACTTAGAAGAGATCCTCATTTAAAACTCTAATATTTTTTCTACATTATAATTGTGGCGCTTTTTACGAAAAAGTGTTTGGTCGCAGAAAAAATGTTAAACCCAAAAATTTGCTGACTCGATAGAAAATTTTATAAGTTGACTCAACGTAAAAGGTTTTACCAAAGATAAGGTTATTAATTATTATGATTACAAGGGCGCAATATGAACTGTTTCACCAATATGATAATGTAATCAGTCCCCGGACACACAAGGTCGTTATAACTCAGGCCTAAGTCTCCCCTTGCACCCCCTCCGCCCCTCTACCGCAAGTCTTATCTCTCCAACCCTAAGCCGTAAAAATATGAAACCCTTGAAAAATTGCCCGGAAAAATAAAGGCGGGGAAATAGGAAATGTCTGACGCTGTTTTCATCATAGCTTTTCATAATAACATCCATTGCGTGTCAAGAAAAAGTAATTCTTTCAAACAAGGCTTAAGGGTGTGTATCGCGCATCGATTGCTGTTCATTGTACTTCTTTTCTCTCCGTACAGAGGTTCTACGATCTTCGTTTAGATTTTATTATTGTAGATAACAAATGATCACTTTTCTACCCTTAATTTGTTTGTTTTTGGGAAATCACATGTTTACATTACGGTATATATACGAGTATATATGGTGCCTAGAGGTCGTAGTAGATGTTAGAAGCTGGTGAATCTACATCACATCTGGATTCGATTTTGTGGTATAATTTTTTGATTTAAGCTTTTGTTTTCCAGTAAATCGAGTCCACAGCGGGGAATTTTTTAGGTCAAATTTAAAAAATTAAAAAAATCAATGACTACGGAATCACTATCAGCTATCAAAAATAATAAAAAAAAAATAAATTGCCGAAAAAAAGCGAAACGCTCAGATCCAATAAAATAAACTTTTTAGGTTCTGTATGTGGTGTAGGTTAACCAGGTTCCTGCTTGTAGGTACCGCTAGTTTCCGGACATCATGTTCAATACAGAAATATACACTACACAAAAAATCTCTTAAACACGTATGTTCACATAACTTTAAAATTGAGAGTAATAATTTTATTAGTAATAAAAATAGGCAACGCCCGAATGTATTTCTTAAAAACTCATAATATTGGAAAAACACAATCTTTTACCATTAAAAAAAAACGATTTTGAATTTGTGTTGAAGTATTTAATAGTCTATACTGAGAGGATTCACACTGAATTTTCAAACGGTATAAGTTAAAAACTTCTATTTTATTCTATTCTATTGGTATGGGTATAATATACCAATTGTAACGCCCATTCAAGGTGTCAATATCCTGTTAGAAGTTTCATACGACATGTGTCCCAGATGGGGCTTCATTATGAGCTGTAACGATACAATCTCATACATAGATTTAGTCGGAAGGCTTATATATCGGTTCGATGACAATTGATCGTCCGACAGTTGGCCTCCCGACAGTTGGCCCGTCAACAGTTGATCCCCCCGGAAAGTAGATCCCTCAGACAGTTGATCTCTCTGACATTTGATCCCCTAAAGGATTATTTCTGTTATACATCCTTATTTATAAAGTAGGTATGCAGATAGGATATGCGGCCATAGAAATCAGCTACATAAAATATTTTCACTAACAATAATGCCCTGGATTCGAAGAAGTACGCAATGAGGATATACGGCCGAATAACAAAATACGACAAACTTATACGCCTGACTCCACTACGGCTATTCAAGATGCCTGTAGATATAAGTACGATATCCACTTTTATTATACATAAGGCCGTATATCCTCTCTGCTTTCCCCTACGGGGACATTTATTTATGTTATATGAGAGTAGGAATCTATAACGTATTTTCCCTAAGCCTACTGTATGTCATATTTTGCGTTCCCACAAAAAAACGGTTTAATTGTTTTTTCAAAAATAACATCTTATTATGACCACTATTAAAAGGCATACAAATAAGAAAGAGCACAATACAGTAAGTACTCTCTTTCTGATAAAATTTTAAATATTTTTATAAAAGTATGTCATATTTTCTTATTCAGAGTATATCCTCACTGCATACTCCTTTAGATACTCGGCATATTTGTTAGGAAATAAATTTTTTATAGCAGATTTCCACTCAAGATGCTTGCGTATATAAGCATATTGACAACTTTGCAAACTTACTTTACAAATTAAGACGTAGAGCAGAAAAAAATAATTTAGAGGATCAACTGTCCGAGAGATCAACTCGCATAGGGATCAACTGTTCGGGGGAGCAATTGTAAGGGGGGGAAATTGTTGGGGGGCTAACTGTCGGGGGATCAATTGTCGGGTTTAATGCTGATATAATTTCTCCTAGGATAAATTTATTTTTCCCATAAATTGTTTTTGTGCGAATATTTTATTAGGTATGAAAGCTAAATATTACTGATATAATAGAAGGGGTAAAAGATTGCCCAACCAATGATTCAGGAGATGGTTGATAGACAACGTAATAATAATAACGTGCAAGATGCCACACTTCATGGCTTCGAAACTCACATGACTGAATTTTTCTGAGCGGCAGTATGCAGGGATAAGGTTGATCTGGTGATTGCTTACTTCCGATGGGAGAGGGCTAAATAAGAAGAAGAGCATCAACTGTTTTCTAGGAAAATCTGTGTGAATAAACGAAGAAAAAAATATGGATTTGAGATAAAATTGCATATTTTCAAAACCAATCAGAAGAATGGCCCCTTAACTTTTTTCATAATACGCAATAGGTTAGGCATTTCAAGGTATTCTGTTTTTCGGATACTTATCGTATCCTGACAAGTAGAATGGGGTCCTCCATTTTAGTAATATGGCAATTCATGAATGCGGAGATGCCAGTCGCAATTTTGGCATGACTTGGTGGTTTATATCTGGGAATGGGCAATGGCGGAACCATTTCAAGAGACAAACGTGCGTCAGAATGCGTTAAGATAAAAGAGGATTGCTCAAATTCAGGGTGTAAAATTATTGAAAACAAGGCATGCGTTTATTATATTAACTAATAACATGTTGAATTTGGGTTTTGGGGTTACTTTAAATTTATAATTTACTTGTTACGATTTCATGACTTGTTAGTTGCCGGAGCGGTAGATGTTCTAATCAACGCCCTGGTGAAATCACCTACTTATCTACAGATCATACTGAATCGAAAAGTTGTTCAAATGGCATTCTTCGGGATATTAAAATATCGAGAGATTTGTCAGTAATAAATAGATATATAATATTTAATATTTTCTAAATAGTTTTTGTTGTGACAAGTGTAACCGTTTCTAACCTTTTAAAGTTCGTTTTTTTGTTAGAAAATAATAATGGAGAAAAGTATAATGGAGAGTTCAAACTGCAATGGAAAAATATTGTTAGAATAACACCTCACTGAACTGGAAACTAGAAGTAAAAGGCCACCGGGAAGACCATAGCAGATATGGGGTGACGATTTAATTACAGGTGTCTAAATAGCAAGGCCTTAAATAGGAAACATTGAAAATTGTAAAAGCACTACTCGGCAAAAAGATAAACAACGCTAGGATAAGCAGAGCAAATCAGGGTCTGCAAAGCATGTTAAATAAGATTTGTTTTAAACATAATAGAAAACACCGTCAGCAATAAAACAAATTTTAAGTCATAAATAAAAACAATATTTGAGAGCAATATGACTCACTCCTCACATCGGTGCTGTATATACCATAGATTTAGTTTTAATTGTACCAGTCTGACGATGCCCGTGATAGGGTGTGAGATGACCCCCCCCCCCACTAGGCTTTAAAGATGTGATGGCCCGTCCTTCCTTCGTTTATGATTTAATTTAGCAATAGACTTTCGTTCGCGCCACCGATTTAAGATGACTCCTCTACTGCTGCCTTAAATTTTCCTAACTAATGTGATTGGAAAACTCTTTGTAGTTTTCCTTTCAATTTGAGGTTTTTCTCCTCCTTGGCCAGCGTGTAACGTCTAGCCCTATGCTAACATTCGAGTGTTTCCGATTTTCATAATTTTCACGGAAATTTTATCACTCCAATGTGGTCAATTTCCCAAGCTTTTCCGGAGTCTACGTTGTGTTGTTTTTTTGTTTCAGACTATTGGAAAAACAAGGCCTTATTTGTGGTAACCCCTATTCTTTGTAGCGTAGGCAGACTCTCGCATACCATTGACAGAATTCGTATTCCTAACATTCCTATCTTAGACTTTAATGTTCTGAACTCTCTATTATTATCCTACTATGCAATCTACGTTAATTTTCTATAGGAAGACTAGCATTTTCCTAACTTTACCCCTAAATTTTCTATTTTTCTTCTATCGTGAGTTTTTAATGGGAAAACTTAGCTTCTGGGCTATACTAATTGCACTATTCCTGATCTATATAATACGACGTAGTTTCGATTTTAAATTTGGTATACATAAATGTAATGATCACAGTATTATCGCCTTTCCTCATCGTACTAAGTGTTATTCTACATGGGTTAGTTTCAATGAATTTCATGGTTAAAAGGTACAGTTTTACTTGTTTTGGCGCCATCTCCATCCTCTCCTAAATTTGGGAGAATTACATGATTAGGTTTTAGTTTACACAGCTTTTGTTATGACGAGAGATCGAATACGGTTTGTTTTGCTGCAATTCGGCTCCAGACCTACCCCTAAAGTACTCAGATGACCACGTGTCCGGTCAGTAACTCTCTCTTCACAGACGTACAGCCTGACCAAATCGGTATACGTAACCTCTTCTTTTAGTTCGTGCGCTATTGGTCATCCCCTGTACCGCGACGGAAAGAGCACCTTCCTTATCCATGGGTCCGAGACCCTCCGAATTCCCGTCCTCCAGACAGTTACATTTAAAGGAGATCAAACCGGTTCCGTCCCCTCGTCAAACAACATTATATACTTGCGAATTTTGCAAAGTCCGGGTTGAAAGGCCGTCCCCCGCATCAAGAGTTCAGAGATAACCACGCTTAAATCAGCAATTATCTCTGCCCAATCGATAGGTACAAATTATAAATATATGTAAACAATACGAGTTTTTATAATCCACAATACTCCAGTTGTCCCAGAAAATTGTGGATCTGACATCTCCAACACAGGTCGTGAATCTGTGCCAGATATTCAGACATATTACATAAGAATATACGTAAAAGTGATAATACAATATATATAATAGATTACTTTTGGTTTTGTTGACAGGTTGATTTAATGAGACCCTGCTATCTCATGTAGTTTGAATTTAACTGTAGATTGATTTTTTTGTTTGGAGAAAAGGTAGGACTCCAAAAAGCCCAAAATTTGCAAGGCCTGAACCTTGAAAACCTAAGTCGAAGATAAAATTAATTTTATAACATAACTTGGGAACGTATTGTCGACGAATGATTATGCTTATTTTGACATTTCTAGTAATGTGGTTTTTTGTTTGTTCTGTTGAATTCATCAATATGTTCGAACGGGTGTGGAGCGCCTTTGAATTGAATCTTTCTATGAAAATGGCGCTATAAAAATATTTATGTACGCAAACTACAAATACGTGATTTCTAAAAGATGATAGTTCATCACAAAAGATGATAGTTCTTTTTCAATTAAATGTCGACGTTTGTTAAGGTACTTATTCTTCGTAAGATGTACTGAAATTCGAATATATATATACTTATACGTATCTACATACTTCGATAAAAGAAGGTGTGGTTTGGAATGTTGATCTAGTTTTAATAACAGTCGAGGAAGTGTGTCATTGAGATATGCGACAGTTATTAAGTGTCAGAGACCCCCGTCAGGAAGCATAACAATTAGGATTCATTGGTTTGTTTTAGAATGATAACGATCTTTGAATTAATAAAAATCGTTTGGGATGTTTATAATTAGTAACGTTAGTTTTCGAATTTAAGTGTTAGGGAAAATATATACTAATAAAATAAACAGTTTTTATAGGACATATACATAAATATAATAAATGGTTTTATATATATATATATATTAAACATTGTATATAAATAAACATAAAATAAATAACGGCCATATAGATTTGATAGATACATTATACACTTTCTTTATATATATATATCCATACACACATATATACTCTTAGTAAAGGCTTAGGTATCTACCGGAAATTTTTATAAATACTTAAATGTATTTATGGAAAAAAATAGGTATTTTTGAATATTTAAAAGTCAAGTGCTGGTAATGAGTGAGACAATTGAATTATCTAGAGTACTAGTTTAATTATAATTCAATGCGAAAAGAGAGGTTTATACAGGTAAGTATCTAACGGAAATTATTATAAATACCTAGATGTATTTATGTAAAAATTATATTTCTGAATATTTAAATTCAAGTACTGGTATTGAGTGAGACAATTGAATTATCTTTAGTACTCGTTTCATTATAATTCAATGTGAAAAGAGAGGATTATCGTAAAATATTTAATGGAGCTAGACATACCGCTCGGGTACCCCGAAATGTATTTGAACATAATTATTTGATTAGAACGGCTTTGATCAAGTATACAAAACATTTACTCATGATAGATAACGGTCGTATAGTATTGACCTATATATTAAACATTAAATATAATCATATATATATATACACATTCACATATACACACATACAATACATGTACTTATAAGTCATTAGAAATATAATTCATATCTCCATCCTCGCCTTCCCCGGGATCCTGAAAACTTGTATATTAATTTGACTCACCTGAACTCCCGACAAATTTCATAATTTTTCCAGACGGGTTATACACGCCATTATGAAGCTTCAGAAAATATTGAACTTCCCTGCCTGGTATGTTTAATCAAATTTAGAAATATTTACT
>JAHDVE020001465.1:0-148273 GCA_022606495.2 Halesus radiatus
GAGAATATTATTGAGCACAAAATAAACTGTAAGATAGAAACGTAGTTTACCTATATAAAAAATTACAATAAAAAAAAACCGATTCAATTTTTTTTTTCAAATATGTTGTTAAAATTTGGATTAAAAGCAATGATGAGGCATTTACCGATACCCTCACCTAAATTCTTAGTTATTGATTTAACCATTTACCTACTGTATTTTATTATAAGTGTACCATATATTCATAGGAATTATTAAATAGTATGCAAAATTACTGCCTCAACACAGGATAGCCTAGTGAGGCGGGTTATGTGAAACCTTATCTTATAACTAAGAATTTCTATTATTTAGATAATATTATTAATTTTCTTTTTTTTTTGTATGTAGTTTACAAATCACACACTTAAATGTACACTTTATTATACATGTGTTTTAGTGATAGTTGCAAACTTAACTACAATAAAGACATGTTATTATTTTTATTACATCTTTTTTTTATATAGTGTTATATTATACAGTGTTATTTTATACGGTGTCATCTGTTATTTTAGTTAAAATACGCCCTTAAATACCCGATATTATTTCAAATGAAAGTAGCAATAACACATAAAGCCGAAAAAAAGCTGCATGTTTTTTCAAAAATTTCTACAAAGTGTTAGTTGTCATTGTTATCAAGTCAGTCAAAAATAAGTTTTAAAACAGGTCTGGAAGGGTTAAGAATGAACAAAATATTATCCGAAAAATGAAGAGTTAAAATCTAGTGTAGTAGAATCTCAATTTGGGGGGCGGGTATGGGTACCGCCGCCCGGGGAACCATTTATTTGATGACCAACACCTCTGTAATAGAGCACCCCAAGAAGTTCGCAACGTTTGGTAATTTTGCAGGGGTCACGGGGTTCATAGGGTGAGGTTTGTTCAGGTCTTGGCAGCGGATGTGTCTATCCAGCAACTGTATGGTGGGTTGGATCCCCTCGTACCTTTTCTCTCCCAGAACTACCTCTTCTTCCTTTCATTAAGAAAAGCCTCCACACAGCATTTCCAAAGACGGAGGGAAATTATTTTCCTCGGGGCCTCCTGTGCGGAGTTAATGTAAAAAGGGAGTTATCGTTAATGCATTAAGATGTCTTTTTGCAATCATCCCATTTCTAATCTCCCATGAAACAGGCCGTTGGAAAAAGATTTTCCAGGAGGAAAACTTAAAGAAAGTAAAAAATTGAATTTCTTTATAATGAATATTCAGACACGAAAAATGAAAAGACCCTAGAAAAGAAAAAAAAAGTAAAATAGAAGTAAAAAATGCAAAGGATGTAGCTTGTAGGTACATCCTATTTCTTTCAGTTAACCCACAAAATGCATATATCTTTAAATGAATAAAAATTTCAAGAACATGTATGTTTATATAAATAAAAAAATTAAAGAACATGTATGTTTATATAAATAAAATAAAAAATAAACATGATATATAAATTTTAAAAAAAGGAAAAGTTTTATGAAAAGAAAATAAAAAATATGTAGCAACTGCAAAATATAGATAACTTTAATCTAAGTGCGTTCAATTTATGTGTTATGCAAAATATTCGTTTGAAGTGTAGTGACACCTGTTAAGAAGGAATGTTTTTAGTGATGATTTAAATAGAAGTAGACTGTTTAAGTGTGATTGTTTGATGTTACGTGGAAGGTTTTTAAATTATTTTTATTTAGTTTCACTCCATTTTTTTTTTATTTATTTAATAAAAATTTAAAAAGCTAATAAGACAATTTTTAATGTTTTTCTTGATCCTCCTCACTCAGAGGTTTCTGTGTTGAGGCGGACTAAGCTTTATTTAAAAACTGATTGTTTTAGGCTCCTACGAAGTTCTTTTCAAAATGTTGGATAACGCCTATTCTTTGATTTCTTTCAGATGGGTTTAAATTTGATTTTGTTGAAGGTTATTATACATTTTAATTGCCATGTTGTTACGTCTTTTTTGAAACATGTTTTTGTTGACTTGTGGTTTATTTATATGTTATTCAGTACCATTTTACATAATATATATATATATATTTTTTTTTTTTGTATATCATAAAGATGCTTTGTATGTTGTTTTATAATGTGGAGTATAGTTTGAAGATGTGATACAGTGAATGAAGTGTTATATATGTCGTTACCACCTCACTAGCAGACCCCGTGCTGAGTTCACGTGGATGTGTTACATGTGGTACAAGTATTGATGTGTATTGATTAGTTTTGTTTTAATGTTTTAGTTTTGCTATATGAATTAGGTAGTTTGTTTTTGTTTTAGCTACAGTAGGCAAAGTTTGATAATATTAAAGTATATTGCACGGAAAAAGAAAGAAGGGACTATCAAGTAAGCATGGTATTTTAGGTATTGGGTTATTTTTGGTTTGGTTTTATCATGTTTTGAATAAGATGAATTTTTGAAACGTTGTTTTGATATATTTTTTTTAGACTAATTGTAGATATTGTATTTACAATTATTAGTTGTTTCAGAGTGGTGGGCATGCAATCATAAAGTTTGATAGATTAATATTTTAAAATTTTTGCCCGTGTGAGGTGTGTGTTATCGGGATATTCATGTGGTATTAGAAGGTTTTCTGTCAGTCTTGTCATGTGTTTTATGTGTTGAGTGATTTAGTGGAAACCTGTCTGGAGATGACCGTACTAATAGTGACTTAGGTTTTGACTTCTGGATTGAACGGATACGCGCAAGCGATCAGTTCAAAACAAAATTCAAGACACAAGGCCTCTGAAGATGGACAATGTGATTTGTCCGAAACGTCAGATAATAAAAACATCTTAACTAACGAATATAACTACCTGTTTTTAATCAGTTTAAAAAATATATTTTACAAATAAACTGAGCTTACCGTGAATATTTCGATAAACCGAGTTCCTGGTATTTTTTGTATGAATTTCACAGAAAAAGCTTTTCACCGCCCAGAGAGAGTAATTGGAACTATAACTGATGGATTAATAAATAATCATCATGATTAATTCTGACGGGAGGAGCGTTAATTAATTAATGGGAAGAGGCAGACAACTGAACAACTGTTTATATTTAGAGACAACTTGGTTTTCTTTTATAAATTGTATTGCGATTTTTTTTTTTTTTAGACAGAATTTATTAACTCAATTTTTCTCTTCACCATTATTTCTCTTTAGATTAGATTGTATTAAATTGGTTCTTTTATTTGGATAGTTGGACAGCCTCCGTGGCCAGAAAAGATTCCAACTACGAATCCGGAGGTTGCGGGTTTGAGTCCCGGAGTGCGCGAGTAAATTTTATTTTATTAAATTGTGTTTTATCACAAAGTATATTTGCGGCACGTCCCAGGGTTGTGGATACTTTCAGTATTGCTCTGATTTTAAAAGTACCTTAAAATGACTTAAGCCATGTTTAGTGACTAGATCTGAATATCCAGGTATTTTCCCGTCTTTCTCTTTCCCATCTCCTTCCCCTCCACATCCATTCAGCTTCACAACGTACGCCAATTGGGGATGTCATAGTCTCACTGGCTCCGGTTAGCAGGGAGCAGTTGGGACTCATGTGCGATATTCACATAAATTGAATTGAGAAATTGCGGAAACTTCTACCGTTAACTCAATTCAGTGAGCCCGTCACTTTTATTTATTGTTTGGTAAGTTGGGTTAACGAAAATACTGCCTCGACAGTCCCCCGTGTATTCCAAGACAGCCGTAATACAGACATGTTGACCGACATACTTAACTATGTATTCAGTGGCGTCATATGTGAGGTTGAAAAAAGAGGGGAGGGGTGGGAGATTAGTGAGTGGAAGGTCGGGAAGTACTCAACTATTCAGATCTCGTCACGAGGCTAAAGTGATTTCAGGCAGCTTTTCGATTCTGAATGGTGGTCTTTCACCAGGGTAAAACTGAGGTTATATTATTTAATTTAAATTATAGAAGGTACCTATGTGAAATAACACGTAGAAAAAACAAGATTTATTTGCCCATGTCGGGTTATCTTAACCGTTCGGCCACGGAGATCGTCATTGCTTTGAATATAATGATATAATAACACACATATGAAACTTATTTCCACTTTTATTTTATTTCACCGTGACCGGTTTCAGCTTGTTAAAGCCATCTTCAGACTGGTAAAAGTTAATCTTAAACTACGGTTTATATACACAACATGTGGGGGAGGAGGGGTGGGGAGATACTACAAGGGATTTTGTCATTAAGTCGTCTTTGACTGCCGACTTTCTAATTATGTTGGTTATAACATATATGTTTTTTTTTTTGCCTGCCGACTTTCTAATTATGTTGGTTATAACATATTATTATTAGCCTTAAAGGGTGTGGGTTCGAGTCCTGCCGGCGACATTTATCTTTGCTCGGAAGGTTTTTTCAATTTGGATGAGTGTTTCAGGCTAATAATTATTGTTTATAAAAATAATTGTATTTTTGTTTACTTTTCAATTTTACCTCGATGAACTTTGGGATAAGCGAAGCCGGTCGGTGTTGATTTAAAAATAAATTAGTAGTTTAAAGCAAACTGTTTGTTTTATTTATTAGATAGATTTATTATAAAATACAATTGTTAAAAATAACCTGGTTAAAAGTAATTGAAAAAAAAATGTATGTATATATATACATGTATATTTCAACACTCGGAGGTCTTTTACATGTAAAGACATCGTTTTTAAATCACATCTTAAAATATATTTTAAAAAAAACATGCACAAAAGTTAATTTCACTAGATAATTTCATTGAAGTTAAAGTAAACAGAACCAAATTTTAAAATACACAGGAATATAAAGGAACAGAAAATGTAAATGAAAGAATATCCAACAAAATCCACAAAAACAGTACACAAAAAATATTAACTCAAATAAATAAATAAAAAGTTTATACATTTGCAGCTAACAAATAATTTATGAACTAGGTAGAAATAGTTTGTTCATACTTTTTTTGAATTTTGCCCAGTTCAGATTATTGTCAAATACATTCATATCATTTAAGTATTTGTTTCGACTGTGTATGCCTTGAATTGGGAAATGCAAGCTGTAGTTGGAACGGGATATACATATGTAAAATGTTAATTTTTATCTAACATTTCGTTTAGGTATGTGTAGGCTGATTAAATGCAAAAGTTCAGAACAATCGACTTTACAGTTTAGTAATTTTAATAAAAAGGTTAGGTCGTTTATTTTTCATCTGTTTTCTAAAGTTGTAATATTAAAATATGGATTAACAATGAGTAATGTATGTGTTCTAAAGGTATGTTAACTTTAAATGAACTAAGGTTTGTACAAATTGAAAAGTGATAATGAAAATATGTGAAGTTAATGAATGTACCACGTGGTAGGTAATTACAAGACATTTGAAGAGATGTTAAATAGAGCGATGTTTAAAACTGAACCTGTTCTTGCCACATCTTGTAGTTATAGCAATTTCATTAAATTGACGCTTGCTACTCACTATTGTAGATGTTGAGGTATTCTTCCAGCCGCCTGGAAAAATAAAATCAACGATCTGTGTTTTGTGATGGCAAATTATCTTACCAGCGAAACTCGTTTGTAAAACCAGTAGCGCAGCGAGAAGCGGGAGGGTCATATTGGGCGCCGCGCGCCACAGCTCTAGGGCGCGCCCATGGCCCGAGCTCAGCGGCGGGGTAAAGGCAGAGGAGGGCACATCCCGCACTGACTGAAACAAAAACAAAAAACAATTTGTTATTATTAGACATCAAAATAAATACACAGCTTTCTTAATCCCATTTATTGTACGTTTTTCTTATTTTCTTTTACGACCAGCATAGGTTACCCGGTGTAACAGAGTAAATTTAACTCTGTAACTGCGAATCTACAAGACCAGTGTTATAAGTTGGGTGATATATATATATATACGATATTTGCTAATCCAGCTAATCTTCAAGGACTTATTGTATGAAAGTGTTCACCAGCAATGGCGCTTGCAAAACTACGTCCTTGTTGTTGAAGTCTGTCAATTTGCTACCATTAGTAACGTTCGTAATGAAGCATTTGATATTATCCTCCCACAACCAGTGCGATATATTCACAGCAACAGCGAATTATTCGCAGTTGTTTCAGTCCGTGGTGGCTTATATGCATGGTCAAACCTGCGCGGAATTTTGCTCAATTTTTTTATGCCGCGGTTTTCTTCGCTACCGTTATAATTTCGCGTTTATTAATCATGGCAAAAAATGAAAACTTCATTAGGTTGGTTCGATATTTATTGTACGACAATTGCAAAACATGCGATAAAGAATAAAAGAATTATAATAAAAAATCATCAAATAATGACTACTCGTATGTGTCAAACAGTTATGAATACATTTAAACTGTGAAAGATTCGAAATAAATTTATATTAGGTAGGCTTAATCGGAGTAAAAGCAAAATTTTCGGTACATCTATCTCTCAGAATGTTTCGCCCCGGTCAGTTGAATCCAGCGAATTTTGTTACCGCCGCAGCTGCGTGTGTATATTTGACGCCGGTTTGTGGGAGCTTTAAAGCAAGTTCTTCGTAATCAGTTCCCAAAAAAACATGTGGTGGTCAACTGCCATAAAAAAATATAGCAATTTTGATAAAATAAACAGAATGAGCTTATCAAAACCAATTTTTATAAATAAAGCCAAAGCTTTTCTTTTAAAATTGTGAATATTACTGAAACCGCCTAGATCACAAGGCCGGGACTGAATAAAATCGGCCTCTTAACTTTTATGAAATTAAAAAAAAGCGCTCTTTGAAATTATTATTTATTTATTAAAACATTTTTTAAAGTTTCAGTTAATTTATTTATTTTTTGATTTTCATACAAGTTATGGGGTCGATTTGATTCATTGTCACGGTCTTGTAATCTGGGTAGTCTTGAAATTACGCCCACAACATAGTTTAATGTAATTAAATTGTAAGTCCAACCCTGAGATTGAATAAATTATTATATTGAGGTCTCTTATTTATAATTGAATTTTTTTATTTGAAACTGCAATGAACTGGATTCAATATGAAAAGTGTACGCTTTTCCTCTCTTCGGTGCAGCGATGATTTGCGTTTGAACTCTTGAAAATTCACCTGAATCATTGATATTCAGTTTCAAGACACTTTTAAAATTCTTCCGTAAATGACATTAAATTTTTCATCAACAATGTTCTATTAATCGATTAGGAAAATCAGATAAAAATAACTATGACCATTATGTACACCATGAGAAAACGCATTAATGAAGATATGCGAGAGGATTCATTGGAAACAAATTTAAAAATTATTGAACAAAGACAGTCTTTCAACAATTTGTGAACCCCTGAAGCTAATCGGCGGCGACGATGATTTGTGACCTAAGAATTATATTTAGAAAACGGGGGGGTAACCCTGCTTGAGTATGTACGTAACTCAATAGTGACTAAACCCAAACCCCTTCGAGTTAAAACATTGATGTGGCAGAATTAGGTCGGTGGGTTAATACTTAATTTAGGTCACACGGTACCCACTAATTGTATTGGGGCTATTTGGACTGGGGTGGATTTCGACTATTTAGAGATTATTTCAAAATAAATTTAATGTACTCAATTTCAACGGGGTGTGAGCATAGAACAGTGTAATTAAATCAAAGTGTGATAGGGCATGAAAGCGTGCCGTCTGTCACCGAGCTACGACCAAACTGCACGGATCATAGCGGCTATGCAATTCAAATTATGCGTTTGATTTATAGGTAGAAACAATTGCGGGGCGCCGTTGTGAGTGTGCGTAGATGCGATTTGTATTTGTACGCACGAACGACGTTGGCGATACTTGTGAGTGAAGTCAGACACTCCTAGTCCGTGCACTACGAAGAAGAATGTACACTAAATAACTAATCAGCGCGCCGTTTCTCAGCAGGGGCAGGCAGATAGGATAAACCGCCACATAACCTTGATCTTCAGTCGTCCCCGACTTCTTCTACCATTAACTTCCGCGTCGTGTATTCTCCTTATACTCAGTTCTTCATTCATCTACTCTACATGACCAAACCATTTAAAGATGTTGAAGGTTTTTGTGTTTTGTAATCTTATACGTTTTTCTAACTAACCGTACATAATTAAAAAAATTTTTTTGCGGTAAGCTTGAGCTAGCAACCTGCAAAGTGACTCTATTATCGTCAGTTTAACGAGTTGAGTTTCCAGTTGCGTCAGTTTTTTTGTAAAAAACAACTCACCACACAACAACCAACAGTAGAATAATTTTACAGAGATTCTTACTTCTGTACTATCCAATATACTGTATCGTGGGACTCCTGCGGTGTAAGAGGGGTCAGCGGGCGGGTGTTTCAAACTATTTCGAAAAAATTTAAACCACTATCGTTGTGCACCACTCCACAAGCAAAAATCTCTTTAAAATTATACCTGTATACTTGTATCCACTAAATTTAAAGATGACATCAACATTGTACACACCATACAGTGTACTACCCTCCTAAGTTGTTAGTCGAATTCACGGTTCACGTATTGATTATCTGTTTTTGACTATTTAATGATTCACGTCCTTTGAACGTCATCTGGACTATTACCAATCCCTTGGTCAGGCAGCGGAATTTTTAAATAGCTGGCCTGTAAATCGGAGGACACACGATTATAATTATTTATGTGTTGTAACTATTGACCTGAACTGGATGACTGAAATCGTGTTTACGTGATGATGCAGTTACATGTTTTCTCACTCCGCGTGTTCATTTAAATTCCTATAACCCTTTTGGATGAAAGAAAGGTTACGATCAGTCCTCACCCTAGAAGGCAGGAAGATACTTATTGGTTTCCTGCAACATTCTAAACACTCTAAATTCACCTAATTATTTGAAAAAAGTTTTATTTTTATTTATTTTATCTGAACACGAGCTCTCTCATCGCTCAAGTGGTGAGAGAACCCGTGCGAATCCCATCTACCAAGCTATATCATTCTATTATTCATTTTCAGTACAAGCACGTTCTGGTCTTCACGTCTCTGGAACGCACTGCACTTTGACGTACGGAATGCTCCTTCAGAGCACATTTTCAAGACTGAAGTGAAGAGATTTTTTTTCTTCTTTCCACTACCATGGTTAATTCATATCTCTACCACTAGCTAGAAAATAATCTAGAATTATCAATATTCATCATGGCTGGGAAAATAACCAAACGGTTTGTTTATTAATTATGATCAAGCTGAATAGCTAAATTAATGTTTTCTTCAAATACTGGGAAATATGGCGAGTATTAGTGCAATATAAAATACTGTTATAAAATATACAACGATTCTTTCTAAGAAATGTTTTCAGAACAATTCCAGATCATACGTTAAAAGGTATATTCACGTCTACAAGCACCGCGCATTGAATAAGGTCGTGGCGACGTTGTACGAGTATATAAATAAACATGTGAAATAAGATGCAAGCATAATAATGTATACAAAATAAAGTTAAAGATATAAAGTATTTTGTAAACTGTTTGTTAGTATGAACACAAACCATTAGTACCGTTATATCGTCAGTTGGCGTCATTAGACGCAGATATTGCTAAAACCGAGAAGATGGAAAACGATAAATTGATTGAATTGGTCGGGAATTTAGGTTACAAAATAATAATAAATATGGAAAATTATTATAAAATCCTTAACCCTTACCACAATTTTTTTTTTAATATTTGTTGTCAGCCAACTGTAATTTAAATAATGTCAAAATATTAATTTATTGATAGGCAGTTACATAAAGGTTATTTTATAGTAAAACAAAAACGGAAAACAGTCAAAATCTTATTAAAACGTGAATTTAAAGGTTTTTTATCGAATAATCACAAGAAACAACGTCACGCGCGGGCACATCTTATCTTGTCGGCCGCCAGTCGACAACGGAGTTGTAGCGTATAAATAGTGATGTCGGCTGGCACCCGACAAAGGAGTGGTAAGGGTTAAACATGTTGTGGCGGACGCTAAAGCTCAGTTGACAACCGTACTATGCGGTGTCTGTGGTGTGCTGCACGGTGTAATGTGAATACTCACGTCTGTGCTGTACCTGTACTGTACTGTTCTGTACTGTGCAGTGCTGGTAGGTGTGAATATATCTTAAATCGCTAAAGTACAACGGCTTAATTCCTTCACCTATTCATTGGTTTTTGAAGAAAAACTTTCATTAATTTATCGAAAGTACCTACAAAGAATATTGGAGTAAGTAGGAGTCCTATCGGGAACGTGATATTATACTGACACCAGACTTTGCGATGTGTAATTGTGTAGGTAGACTAATATTGCCAGATTGTGGTTCGAGTTGTTGCATCGAGCATTAATTTAAGTTCCCCGTAACCCTAAAACAGCTATGCACATAATATGACGCATAAATAATCCGTGACTCGTTTCCGTGTGCATTTACTACAAAGGCAAATATATGATTGTCGAAACCACTGCAGCGCAAGCCCGTGTTTCGGTACATTTTGGGACACGATGAAAGGGATTAAACGTAAACACAAATCTGCGTCTATCGGAATAACCGTAGAAAAATGTTTATGTTTTCATTATAGTCAATTTTGCATGTTCCACCAATGTTAACAATCTAAAGCGCTCATACTTACTCGTTTATAATAGTGAGATTTTGGTTCAAATCAACCCATTTGTCTCAGAGTCTCACATTCAGGGACGTCGGCACAACTTGTTGTATTGTCGAGCGAGTCGCTCAAATTTATATCTGAATTCAACGTGGGAGAGCAATCCGCTATCTGAATACGGTGAATGATAAATTCGAAGTATTCTTCGATACATACCATTTTTAGCACTACGCACTTAATGTACCAACGGTACTCTTATAACAAATTAGATAATTTTGTAATGTAACTGTAATACAATACTATGTGCATCAATAAATATATACTAGCAATAATATTAAATAATCCCGCAGAAAATTTTACCTGTTTCACGTATTTTATACCAGGAGATGAGATTCCAAAATAGGTGAATATTTTTTATTCCCTTTTCTAGCCAGCGAACCGTTTCGCAGTCTGTTGCTCTCGGATCGATTCGCGTACGTTGTGATAGTAGAAGCGCCGTATTATCTATGTGGATATATGAGATAGGTACTCGTACTTGACATACGCCATAAGGGACACATTTCACGTGATACTACGTCAACCCGTATCACATACATACGTAGATATTATTTAATGTAATATTAAACGTATGGTCTTACCAATACACATGTATCCAGGCACTTGCTATCGCTGCGTACATAATATACGAAGAACCTTATCGATTTTGAGATACATGTATGCATAAATAATGCTATGAATTAAGACAGTCGCTTAGCACACATGTGTACTGCGTTGTTATATTGGATTCAGGCTTGTACATTATTATTATTCAAAGTGTACTCAGGTATTCAGCTTTGCAAACAAATTCATACCTGTTAGAACTGATAAACTTGCATCTACGTTTCTGGTCAGTAGTCACGGAATTACTTAATTCAAAATATATTAATGTTTAATGATTCGTTAATATTGACTTACATTTTTGTTTGAGAAACGAGCCTGAAATTTACGCAATAAATATGCAAAAACGGAAAGATCGTTGAGTGTTAGATCATACGCTAAAAAACTAACTACACACAAAACTCCAGAGGAACGTGCATAAATTACAACAACATCTCTTCAGACGCTGTTTTTTTCAATTTATCCTCAGGAAAATTTAGTAAATCCATAACAAAAAAATTAAATAGCTATGTTTTAGTTATAACCCCATACTACTGATGTGTGTTATATTATTTTTATATTATTAAAGTTGACGCTTTGTACACATTTTTAACTTGTTTTACATAGCGTTTCTTAGAAACTATATAATTTATTTTATTGTGTTCTTTTTAATTTCACTACACCATTTTTTTATTTTTTTTATTTTATATTTTAATAATCACTTAATTTGTAAAAATGTGTATATGTTTTCCTAAATAAAATAATATATATATATATTAGAATATGAAACAAAAAAAAATAGCATTTTCTTACTTAAAGTGACAAAAGGTGTTTATCGAACTTCAAAATGAGACACGGAATCAAAAGCACAAATCAAGAATGTAATAAAAATTGCAATAATCAACATGAAAAAAGGTCATTTCTTTGTCCGGACATAATCTTAAAGGGTTCTTCCGAAACAGTCCTACAAAAAATACAATGGTTAAAATAAAGTATTTGTCTAATTAAATCTAATAATGGGAAAAAACGATATAACGGCTTTTTAATGCCTTGACATTAAATTTAAACGAAATCCTTAAAAAAAGGTATTTTTTACATCTAATGAAAACAACCATTATAGTCTTACTTAAAAGGAATAATTATGCCCAAAGGCAGGAAGAAATATTTATACTGGAAGCCCAGCTTAATTACAGGTTGGTAATCAAATACTTTACAGCGATAATGTCTAATTAAGGATAGTATCCTATTAATTAGCCTTTTTCGGCTATCAAGAAATCTACACCTAAAGTTTTTCAAGCATACGATATCTAATAAATGAATTAAAAAATATAATTAGTATTCACCACTTTATAAATATACATCGATATCTACATATTTCGAAAGCGATTCTTTCATAATCAAGAATATATCAATACATGAATTATTATTAATAATACATATAGTATTAATATATTCCTGATCATGAAAGCATCTCTTCCGAAACATGTAGATATCAATGTGTATTTATAAAGTGGTGAATACTAAATATATTTTTAATTCATTTATTAACAAAGACGCCACAAACTGAATACCAATGGTTTGAAGAAATTATATACGATATTTCTTCCATATATATAAAAATCAATGTTTGTTTGTATGTCCTAGATTTTCTCGAAAATTACGAGACCGGTTTGGCTGAAAATAGCATTTTTTGTTCCTATAGTGCCGGGAAGATTTAGGAAGTAGTTTGAATCAAATCCAAAATGTAAAACTGTTGCTATAACGTTTTAAAATTAGTATGAAAAACATTTAACCGGCCATGTTGTATTGAGGTTAGCCCATAGATATACCACTCTGGTTAGCCACAGAGTACATATTCAAAAGAAGAAGGTTTGTTTGGGTAGAATATTTTAAAAATGGAATACACAAGTAGGTACCTACTTAAGAACATTTTTATTTTGATATATTTTGAAAAAATAAATGTTTCGAATGAAAAAAAAAAATTCAAATGAATGTTTCTTTGTTTGTTTGTTTACAGATAGTGATAGTCGTGACCTTCGATGTGTATCAATTATGGCACCCAAATGACAAGCAAAAATTTACAATATCAAAAATCCCGAGCAAGGCCGGGTACACATCAGCTAGTTTAATATATTTCCCAAAAAGGAATGAGGGTTTTTAATATTTCTATTTTTGAAACTGATAATTAAGCTTAATTACCTCTGGTTTGTAGCTTACTTTAATATTGTTTGGGGAATACCTTACAAGTAATATGGAATATTAACAACCTAATGTCATTGTTGTCATTTCATTAGACTTACTGAGAATAACCAGAAAGTCGGCAGTCAAAAGCGAAATGACAACAATGACATTAGATTGTTAATATTCCATATTACTTGTAAGGTATTCCCCAAACAATATTAAAGTAAAAGTAACAAATAAGTAAGACTTAGTAACAAATGTAAAGAAAACCCATATACGAGTAATAGAATAAATCCCTTGTGGTCTCTCCCCCCCTACTCCCCCATATGTTGTGTATATAAACCGTAGATTAAGTATAATTTGTACCAGTGAAGATGGCTTTAACAAGCTGAAACCGGTTACGGTAAAAATAAAATAAAAGTGGAGATAAGTTTTACACGTGTTTTATTATATTATTGGAATGGGAGTTCCTTTCTGTTAGTAAAACGTACAGGATCTTATATATCTGATGATTCAAATATTTTGCGTATGTTCTTGTAAACCGATGAAACAAAATGATGATAATGCATATGTTTGTGTGCTATTTCTTTAATTTTTCTCATATTCTCAACTACCAAAGTACAACCTAAATCAAATATTTTTAAAGTCATTCATTCCTCTACAGCTCTTACGATAAATTACATGGTAAGTATGAACGTACGATAAACTTTATCTAATGCAGAAGGACGTAAAAATATCGCGTTTGTGGCCTCCATGGTCAAGGGGTAAGGAATCCGAATGTCGCGGGTTCAAATCCCGGCGAGCGCAAGAAAATTTTATTTAATTAATTTGTGCAGTTTCCCAACTAACTCATTCAAAAATAATATGTAGTATATTTGCGAACGTTCCAAAGTGGAGGGAACTCTCGGTATCGCCCTGGTGAAAGACCACCATTCAGAATTGAAACGTTGCTTGAAATGGCTTTTACCGTGTTTGGTGACCAGATCTGAATAGCCAGGTATTTCCCCACCTTCCTCTTACCCTTCATCTTCTCCTCCCCAATACCTTCAGCCTCACAACATTCCCCAATTGGGGATGACATAGTCTGACTGGCTCCAGACGGTTGGGAGCAGTTGGGATTCTTGTGCGGTATTCATTTATAAAAAAACGCGAAATTTTTTACATGAATTCGTCATTTTTACGCGAAAAACAAGACTTTTTTCACGCCAGATTCGGAATTTTGGAATAAATGACGGGTATAATAAATATTTTTCACGCGATATTCTGATATTTTAAAATATGAAACTAATGTTCTGCGCTCTAAATATTTCTTTGTCTATTTCCAAAAAATGGAACGCGGCTAACTTTATGTCGCAAAATCCGCGTACTGTCATTCTGTTTTCGAATTTGCATACATTTGCGTGAATTTACATATTAAAAATAAAAAAAAACTATAGAAAAGGGCAACACATCTAAACATACATATATATATGCAAAATACTATAATGTTTGCCGAAAAATATCCCCACTTTTCCAAAAATAATGCAAATTTCTCCAAAAATAGCGCAAATATCACCAAAACTAACGCCATTTTCACCGAAAAATTACGCAAATCCACAATCCCAATAAATAACAAGAATTATGTCCCTCCCAATTTTAATTAAATGAGATATATTTTCAACAATTTCGTAAATTTAAACAAAAATTCGTGAACTTGGCAAATTATGCCATCACGTTTCGTTTGAAAACCGTAATTTGTCATTTATAATCAATATTTAATCGGAACTTTCAAGGAGTACCGGGTACAAATATGTTTTCAACTAAAGAAAACATCAACATAATGTAACATATTATCATATTATGACGGTTAAACCCCTACAACTGTAAGTTTGCATATGAAAATGTATTTTGTGAACATCGAATTATATTATTATTTTATATACTCATACATTGAATAAACAAAAACAAAAGTAATCCAAACTTAGTAATATTCCGTTTTCTTGTGTAAATTACCCTAAATTATTTCCGAGATTATTGTGTTCGTTGTTTGTAGGTGAAAATTACCGCATAACCCGCGCGCCGCGATACCTAAAATATTCATAAAAAACTTCTGCACGGTAACACATTTATTCACCGCAAGTTTCGACACGTGTTAAGCCGCCTTCGTATACACCTGGCTTGCCAACAGTTTTTAGGAAAACTTGTAGGAAGGGATCGAACAGTAGGCATGACTTAAGGAAAGGACGGTAGGACACCCGAGCCTCTCGACACGGTGGCTTCGGTTAATGTGGGTGAAAACGGTCGTCTGTAGACACTATTACAAATGTATTCGTAGTTAAAAACAAAACAGAATACATAATATTATTATTACAAGTCCGCAACTCTGCGCCAAAGGAATTGGGAGTCTCATTGCGGCTTGACACGCTTGTTAACACCCCACTTTACTATAAATCCGATTAAATCACGGATAATGTAACAAGGGACAATATTCATTTAATACCAATTAATTACTCAAATCATTTGCTTATTCCCACAGAAAATTATAAAAATCATTCTTTATAACTCTTGGAGAGTCTAGGAAATGCTTCCAAGCAATTACAGTTGTCGTTTCATTTTTTTTATAATAACTGTATACTGTGGTTTTCTTGTTTGAGTTCGAGGCTTCCATTGAGCTTTCTTTGAGGATACTGTTTGGAAAGTATTCTTAAGGAAAGGAAGGTGTGAATTGAAGAAAAGAAAGAAGAACGAAACATAAAAGCTGGCAGGTCACTCCACGAATGAGCAATTGTTGAGCACAATAACAAGTCCTTGAAAATGTTCCATGCGAAAAGTGTTCAAAATAGAAATTTTGTGCACGCATTTGGCATATCTACCGGCTAATGCAGGTTCATCGGAGCACCTTCCTTGAAATATTTCCGATCTTTCTCCAGTTCCTTTGTACTCAAGGGTGTATTTTTACGTGGGTGGGTTTTTGTTTAAATAAGGGAATCGCTTTAGTGGTCGAAGATCTTCCATCCTTACTACAAACGAGTATCATACTTACATACCCCGGCCAAGAGAGCCATTCCATTTTTAAAAGCTATGCATTTCGACGGCTCTTCAAATATGCGGTTTCGTTATACTGATTATTAATCGCCACCTCACGACTCCTCCAATGTCGGGTTCAATGCATGTAATATTGTGTGAGGTGCAGATACCAGTATGTGCAGTGTGCACCCATTAAATTGTCGGTATTAAGGATATCGTTCACTGTCCCGCATTTCACATGCCCTCGAATAAGTCAAGTGACGACGAGATTGTTGATCATATTATTATGTCTAATTAATAAATTCGTAACAATATTTTAAAAGCGATTGTCATCTCAAGTAAGTGTTAATTATGAAGTGCTTAACGGTGACGCCATAATATCGCAAATATGCTGAAACCTCGTACCGCTTGCTGTATACTAGAAGCACGTCGCACGGCTCCCGCTTCCCCTCGCGTAGACAAGTGGCGCCAAATGAAATATGGCACAGCGGGCTGCCGGTATCACGCATGAGGATTATGCCGATTCTTTACCGGACCGTGAGCGAGCGGCCTCAGTATTCCATCATTTCACAAGCAACATTTATCGCTTATAAGTAGGAGGAATTCAAACATTTTCAGGTTATTCGTAACCTAGGAATGTTTGACTTTATATAAAAATAAATACCAATAACAATGTTTTATTATCATTTTTTTATAACAAATAAAAAATAATGATATCGTTGCTGGGATTTTCCCTGCATAAATAACTTGCTAAAAATTATTTTGCGTCATCCATGCTACTATAAACTTGTATAAAACTGTATTAATTCGCACTGGCATACATAAAACTGGATGATTACGTCAGCTTGCTTAACTATACCTCCCCAACCCTCTCTTACTCGAACTTTCATTTCAAATTCCATGAGAACTAGCACGCATCCCTTGTTGAAATACATATATTATTGTACAAAACCGATGTAAGTAATTATGTAATTACTTCAGGTGTAAAGGTGCATATCTGCCGCCCCCTGTAGTACGGGGACAAAAACATGAGTTTGAAATGTTAGCCTGTAAAAGCAACATGGTTTGACACTATCCGGAAATCGTCGTTTGTATTTTGTGGAATAAAGGTGTATGTTGTAGATAAGAAAACTTTTTAACGTTATGCGGGTAGGCAAATTGATCATTTGCCATACGAATTCATCAACATATATATATATATATCAAAAGAATAAATTATGTATTTGTCATATACTAGGTATATGACAAATATATTACCTCCTGGCACTATAGTAAGATCGTTTACCGTAAGTCAAAAGATTCCGGGTTTACAAACCCGGAAAACTGCAAATAGAAATGTACCTATTGAATTGCTATGATTTTTAATGGTGACCGTATAATTCAATACATGTATGAATAGGCACATATTTTAAAAGTGATATAAAGTTGTTAAAAGTACAAAAAAAAACTAGCCCGAAAATTTAATTTAATATAACATAACACTTAATTTGTTTTTATTTTTTACTTGCTGACCCGGCCTAGCTAAGGATTATTTATTTTTTGGAATAAAGTTATGAAGTTGTGAATTCTTGCTTGTCGTTTGGGTGTCATAATTGATTTGACAGCGATCTGCAATCTCTAAACAAAGAAACAAAAAAACGTATTTTGAATATGTAATCTGTGGCTAACCAGAGTGGTATATCTATGGGCTAACCTAAATAAAACATGGTGGGTTCAATGTTTTTCATATTAATTTTAAAACGTTTTACATATTGGATTTCATTCAAAATACCCTCATCTTTCCGGTAGTAATAAGAACAAACTGCGCTATTTTTAAAGAAACCGGTCTAGTAATTTTCGAAAAAATCGAGGACAGACAGACAGATAGAAAAACATTCATTTTTCTATATAAAGATGTAGATAATAATTTTCTTTAAAAAAAAGATTAATTAGGTTTATTTAGATTAGGTTTCAGTTTGGTTTTCGGGCTAGTATTTTTTTTCGTACTTTTAATGACTTTATATCACTTTTAAGAAGTGCGCTGATTCATACGTGTGTTGATTTATCATGAAACCGGTTTTTATAACAGGATAAAAAAAATTATAAATTAATTTGTTTGTTGGTGAGATCAGACGCACATTAAAAACGTTGATAAAAATATGTTTATTTTATGTGACACAAGAGTCCTAATTTTCTTGAGGCAGTGTGACTAATTTTGGAATATGACACCCTAAAGGGAATGCTGTGGGGCTCTCGGAAACAGGAAGGAGGAGAAGATGTGAAAGGGAAAGGTTTATAAATACTAGGGTAATCAGATCTGGTTACTGAATAAAGCTTTTCAAGTAACGTTTCAAATATAAATCACTGTCTTCCACAATGTCGTAAATCTGAGGTATGATGAGACAGTCGCTTCACAACCTTGCAATTTTACATACATAATCCACTCAACGCTCTTCTGTCCCATTCAATTTAACCCACTATGTGTTCAACCTTTTGACGTTTTTCTGTACTTTGCAGTGTCTATAGAAGTAAACATAATAAACCTCAAAGCTCGTCCAATCTCACCCGTCAACAGCCTGCATTTAAATTTTTCATTATCGTGAGCCTTCACTCTACAAATGAAGTCATAAAATTGCATCCTCCCTAACAAAGAAGGTTCGTCGATTGTCTAACAACCTTGACACATAAAATCTCCAATAATCAGAAGGACAAGTCTGCGCACGGGGAAGTTACAAAGTGTTTTAGTAACGAGTATTTGGCTGGTGAGTTGACACACGACAGAGATTTGCAACTCTAGCAGAAAAAATCTTATTGGTACGTTAACATGCATGGTAACATGTGTGTCAATGTGTATGTTAATGATGTGTATGTTAATATGTATGCTAATGTGTATGTTAAGGATGTGTATGTTAATGTGTATGTTAATGTGTATGTTAATGTGTATGTTAATGTGTATGCTAATGTGTATGTTAAGGATGTGTATGTTAATGTGTATGTTAATGTGTATGTTAATGTGTATGTTAATGTGTATGTTAATGTGTATGTTAATGTGTATGTTAATGTGTATGTTAATGTGTATGTTAATTAGAGGGTTAAAAACACAAAAAATATATTATATACAAAAAACTTGTTTACAAATTTGAGCCAATAATTCTTTTGACGTTTTCCCATTCATTTACTGAGTAAATGGTTGATGAAACAATACCCAATTTTCGAATGTTTATAATAAAAATATTTACAGAGTTTAAAAAAAAAAATGGACATATATATCAATAATCATCGATGTATTATAAACTATTTACTAAGTAATGCAAGCCGTTACATTTTATTTATATTTTGCTAAATTTTGACTATGACAGCTAATATATTTTTATCATTTCTTCATAATGCACGTATTGTACTTAAATTTACTTAATAACAATAATAGTAAATTCATATAGCGCAATTTTGTGAAGATTTATCTCAAGTGCACTTTATACTAACTAACATAACCTAATAAAATTAGAAACTATACACATATAGAATAAACTTCGGATATAAATAATCAAATATAAAGTACAACTAACAAAATAGCAAGTTGCTAAATAGCTGAACCTAATATAATTAGAAAATTATATATATTATATAATATACAAACCGAACATGACATTATAATGCCAGTGACAATTGCTTCCAACTAACCAATTTGTACTGAGAAATAAATAAGGTAAATCTAATCCTTTTAACATTTTGTTTTAATTGCCTAAGAATCCATTTAAAAAAATTACAATGTCACATCACCAAGTTACCGCTTCATATGAAAATATAATATCCATTTTGTTCATATCTTACGTACATGATCTTAACCATCTTCACTTTAATCAAATATATATGTACACATACATATATATAATTGTATTATATTGATTCAACTTTGTCTGGTACAGTTATGTATAACCGTATTAATTTTCCTGTTTTTCTAATTGAAATTAACTGACAACCTACCAGTAGCGTGCATTGCTTTATGACCAAAGGTAGGCTGTGTGTGTAAATTTTTCACGTACTAGTATGAATAATTGTGCAATGACTATTTGAAAAGAACCATTTCACTATTATCATCTGCTGATTGTGGTTCACAACTGAATAATTGAGCGTACAAGTTCCTTGCCAAATTCTTGGCATAAATACATATTGATCAAAAATATCATGTTGTTTCTGCTACCTTTTAATTTTATTTAATGGTTCGTTTTTCTTAGATTTGGTGCATCTTTTCAGTCTTCATGGACTAAACATCACTGCTACTTAACATACGCAATTCAGGGTTATATTCCGATTGTTACTCTAAGATTCCAACCTCCAGGTTATTCCAACTCCGACGGAGAGCCCTTACGATGTATCAGATAATATAGCCATAACAAAGTTACCTTGTTAAACCCTGAAGATTTTGAATAAAGTCACTGAGATCAATATAGCTAACATATCATAAATAACAAAGGGAACGGATCACATAATCTGGGAGCGCTGGAAATTTGTAAATCCCTTAATAATAATAATAATAAATAATCTATTGAACTTAAAGTAGGTATAGTCCCGTACTTAATAATGTTCCCGATAAACCGTCGTGTTTCTCTTCTTACCCCTTCCATATTCCACCCTTGTAACCCTCCATACTTTCATTACCCTACCTCTGTCACGCTGTTGCTTCTCTCTCCCTCTCTTGCTCCTGGCATACTTACTTTGTAACTTAGCGGAGTTACAGTTCACAGATTAGAGGACTTATGCTAGGTGATCAATTTGATTGTTGGCAAACTGTCATAAAATGTTATTATATTAAAAAATATTGAATATTGTAATTAAAGGTTAAAGGTGACACAAAATCTACCCTGAAGTATATTGGGCCGACCCCAAACTCCAAAAACTAAGACACATAAAATGTCGTTTTATTTAGTATTTTTTTCCTCAATATTACTATTTTCAGTAGTTACCAACATAAAGAACTAGATATTTTGCTTAAAATCCTCTACCTGCTTTATGGGGATTTAAAAAAAATTGCTTGACACTACACAAGAATGCCCTGTTTGTACGGAGTACATACTATATCGCCAACCGATTGGGCAACGTTGTGAGGCGGGTTAAAGAGGGGGATGTAGGGAGGAATTTGTTAATGCGAGCCTTGAAGAGGCCAACATCAACTGTGAACGGGTGGATCGTGTCCGTCGAGTTTGACGAACGTGCACAGCCCCTCAACGCTGCTAGCTCCTTCTAGCTGGCTTCAGCATTGGAAAATCTGTAGAACAGATGCAGAATACCTACATTGGGTCTGTCAACAACGAATTATCAATCACATTTCCAATGCTTCGAACAACCATTCACTTTGCAGTGTCCATCATCAGGTGTGTAGTCAGTCCCGTCCCTGAATTTTATCTCCGATAAGAATTAATAGCTTTTTTGTGCGTTGCTTTGTTTTACACAGAAGTGTTGTTACTATTCTATTAACACAATAGTTATAAATGTGTGTACGATAGATGCTTGTTCTTGTTATTTAAAATAAATCGCAATTAACTTTGATACCAGACGGAGGCAGGCGAGCAAATATTAATTACTCACCAACTCGCCGCGTCAGGCAGTACAGTACAGGCACAGCACAGACGCGAGTATTCGTATTACACCGTGCAGCACAGAACAGACACAGCACAGCAATTGAGCGTTAACGTCTGTCACAACATGTTTGAGGATTAAATAATCATTTTCCTGATTTATTATTATTTTATAACCAATTCAATCAATTTTTCTTCTCCATATTTTTGGTTTTAGAGATATCTGCATCTATTGACGCCAACTGGAGGTTACGCCAAAATGGCGGCGCTGTGTTCAAACTCATTGCGCAGTCATAGACGTCACAAGTAGCCGCCAGCAACACTAAAATATTGTAGCCGACAATCTCGGGGGATCCTGGTCCGTGCATGCGCGGATACGTTACGCTTACGTACGCTGTAATATGAATGTATTCATAGATAATTCAAGCAACTAAGTGTCCGCATTGCAGGGTGCTGGTAGATGTGAATATCCATTTAAGCGATCCGGTTCTATTGAATCTGAATAAGACTGGACATACGTATTGCGTTTGTTCGCATACGTATACGAATATATGTATTCTGGTATCAGTGATCCACGAGGAAACCGGTGTACCACATTAACGGGGATTAACATGACATGGTATCTCTAATACGTGCAGAAACATGCAACTATCCATACCCTGTATATCTAGATTTATAATGACCATGCAAACTGCAAGACTGCCCGAGGCAATAGCTGGAAAATAGGGGTGGGAAGCGCCCTCACGAATAACCAATATAAATACGAACTTGGGCATAATTTTGTCTGTTAGTCTTGAACCAAGATAGTGATAATAGCTATACTTTTTTAGATTTAAGCGGTCCACTAATGTTACCATTCGTTAAACACATCATCAGATTCAGTGCGAAGATTATTACGACTGTAAACTACTTTATTATTCACCAGTTTAACTCGGGTTTTACAGAATTTTTTAAAAAAATATTTTTTTGTTGAATATTAAGGTCCACAACTAAAAGTTCACCCTAAACCTCACTTCGTAGTTTGCTAACACAAGCAATAATGCAAATTACTTATATGTAATTTTTCTACAAGGGCAGTTAGGAAAATGTATATGGTTTCAAAGGACAAAACTCCTCGCACTGTGATCTTTTAGCAATGTATGAAGTACATACCAAAATTTATGAAAATAGGTAGAATTTAAAAGATTACATCAAACGATACAATGAAACTTTGCTTCAACCACATTTATTTTTCACGCCTACCAGTTTCGGAACAACCGTTCCATCGTCAGGGCAAAGTATATACAAAACAATATTACAAAATTATGGCAGAACTTACATAATAAGTGTCACAGGGGGAGTGGGGCGTGACTAGGGATGAGTAAAGAGTGGGGGAAGAGATAGAGATTGAGGGAGGGGTGAAAGGAAAATTTTTTAAAATGGGGCTGTAAGATAGTTTTTTTTATTGTTAAAAATAGACTTATTATTGCTAAGGGATTTTCTAATTTCCAAGGCTTTGATTTTATACGGGAGGGCTTAAAATGTTTGTACTTCGATAGGCGTAATGGAGTTGACTAGTTTTAAATTTAGGGATTTCTTATATCGCGTGATCTTGATCGGTTACTTATTTTAGTGGAAATTGTTGAATTGAAATGATACTTATGATTTTTTAACAATGCGTTATTTTTGAAGATTTTTTTAAAACTCAGGACTCTAAAAGAGTTAAACACCTCTATAGTATAAATATCGATGGTTTTCATAGGATGACTTTCAAAAGCAATTTTTTCAACAAGTTAAGAGGTTAGTTTTAAAGGTTCCCCCCATCTGATTATACCACATTGTAAAATTGATTGCACAATGGAATAATATATGGTTTTTATCATTTTGGATGATAGGATAATTATCAATCTAATGAATATGTAAATAAGTTTTCTTACTCTAGTTATATATACATTGCCCTGGCGATGGAACGGTTATTCCGAAACCAGTAGGCGTGAAAAATAAACGTGATTAAAACAAAGTTTGATTGTTTCATTTGATTATAATGGATAACCACAAAGTGATAGCTTCGTACGATAGTATAAATGATTACAATTTGTGGATTTTTGTCTTTTGGAACCTTATATATTTCCTAACAACCCGAATAGAATTTACAGAAGAATCATTTATAGTATTTCTTGCGTTAGCATACCATTTTATACGTATTTTTGTGTGCTGACCATTAGGTAATTGACAAAATAGATGCCTATTTTTAATTTTCCTAGTTCATGATCGATAAGATTCAAGGAGCCGAAATTATTTGCGATGATCATGAAAATCGAGACGGTAACAGCATAACACGTTTGACGACACCTGATCTCACATTTCCACAGATTTTTTTTAATATTTCGAGGAACACGTATATTTTCCACCGTACCTACATAACACAGTTAAGTTTACAAAGCTCACAATTTAGGCTCACTTATTTTTTTCTGATAATAAGGATGAACATCTTTAAACTTACACGTGTTTTCAACAAGCAATTGCTGAAAATAGTCAAGATATTTGCGTAAAGTCGAGGACAAGATAAAACAGGCGACAGGAAGGTAACTGAATAACTTAGTTTAATTAAACCTCCGCCCCATGAAACACATGTAATTCAAAGGAGGGAACTTAACGTATCTACGTGCATCCATTAATCTCCCTTAATGTATGGACATGAAACCTTCAACGTACCATAGTTAAGATAGTACATTGTTTATGCCTACGCGATCGGCGCACTAGACCTACCGTATACACAATGGAGACATACATCATCATTTCTTATGGTGACAGTCATTCATTCCATGATTGAGATATTTACATAGGGATAGTACAGATTTGTAAATAGAAGATATTTCAAATTCATCCATTGTTGTAAAATAGTTTTTTTTTTTCAAAATATGTATTAATTTTGATAAAATACTACATTAAAAACAAGTGTGCGCTTTCCAAAATATTAAAAGAAATATTACTTAGAACCAAGGGCCCGATTCTGCTTCCATGTTAAGATATTATCCTTATCCTTAGGGCTAAAGATATTTTGCTTAACTACGGTTCCGATTTCATATCAATTTTCTTTCACAAAAGGAAATAAAACAATATTCTTTTTTATGACTTGACAGAAAGCCGATTTCAATACACTTTTCCTGTTCTTTTTCTTCCCGATTTTCTTTGCACTAGTTGACATGTTCTCCGCACAGACCCAAAGCTATCGGAAAAGCTTGTGAGCCTTCGTAGCAATAAACAGTTCAATATTTCCAATCACTTTGTCTCACGAATCTCAGAAAAAAATATTTCAGCAAGTCATTTCCTATACGGAAATGAGTTTTTTCGTCGACAAAGAAATCCCGAAAGCAAAAGTTAAATGATTTTAAAAAAGCTTTTATTTGGCACTTTGCATTGTAGATTTAGAAGTGTATTTTGTATTCGGAATCATTTCAATTTTAATGTTGAATACCCGTTTTTAACCATTTTTTGTGTGATACTGCACAAGAACCTCAATAACGCGGTACCACTTGGGACTATGGCATCTCCAATTGTGTGAGGGGGGAATAAAGATGGTAATGCACATGATTTAAAAGTACTGTAGCCAAATCTACCTGATCACTGATTATCGCACTCGACGGCCTAGCAGCTCAGCCACTAGCGACACCTGCAACTATCAGACAACGTTCATTCTCACTCTCAGATGTCATTGCGCTGCTGTTATTCACTTGGATTGGTTTTCTCTCTTCCTTCGCTCCTGTATGAATAATTACTTATAAGTTGTATCCATTAAAAATAACTATTATCATATCAGTTCTTTATAATAAATTTTCATCTGAAAATTGGGGGTAGGTTCGAGTTATCATTAAATACCCCCCGTTTCCTTCAACAAGTAAATGTCAGGTCAATAAACTCAATCCGATCCCTTGCAGACACCCTAAAGTACCCATCGATTCAGATATGGTTACTAAACATGCATATTTGAAGCAATGGATGGATTCTGAAGTGTGAATAAATTACAACTTTGCTTCGTTAAGGCTCAAACGGATTATGTACATACTTGTAACTAAGAAAGATTATGTTAATTTTAATTTTTTCATATCATTTTTCCGCACAAAAAACGAACATACTCGTATATAAACCAAGTGCCCATTATAAGAATACAGTATAAAATTTCCAGAACCTACCGAATTGGTCAATGAGTTTAGGTGGGTACCTAACCAATTTTGAAGGTTCTAGAAACAGGATATCGACTCGAACCCACGTCTTAGCTCCGACATTACGCATGAACTGTAATGAGGATGTTTCCAATTTTTTTGACTTGTTTCACTACTTTCCCAAACATTTAACCTTTTCATCCCCATATTAAATTGACAATGAAATTTGAATGCCCTAGAACAGATATGTGAGCTATTACAGAATAGGTGCAGATATCCTTTAAAATGTCTAATTACAAAAAAAAACTTTAAACTTACGCATAGCAATGAAACGTTTAACAAATTCCTGGAACATCTTTAAAATCGTTTTTTTATTAGTAATTAAAAACACACATTTTCTCAGTTATCCCAGTATTAATTTGCTCCTGTCCTAATTAAACTTCAAATGGGTCTAAAGAGGTGAAAATCATGTAACGCTCCAAAAACATATTATAATAAAATAAATAATACTGTTAAACACCGATTGTTGAATAAATCATTAAAAATATTTCATAACAAATATCTAAACTAAGGTTTTTTTCCGATAACCAAACCATTTTATGGAATAAACAATATATTTATGTCAGGAAAGATTTATTAAGGCCAGACATTTTTTAACGAAAAAGCAATAAATTTCCAAATATGTAATTGCAGGTTGGGTTTCTAAAATAAATATTAAATCAACCCCTAATTATATGTACGTGTTCGCGTTTTTCCTTTCGTTTCCTCAATATAAATTATATGATGTAAGGTATGTATTATGTCAATATAAATTATAACCATATTTCGTTGACATGATTTATTAACGTTAAAATTTTGAAAGTCACTGGCACAATTTTATTGTAAGCATTAGCAATTTTATTTCTTCCCGACAAGTAGGTTAAGTTTTGTTGAATGGTTTTATTTATAAAAAAATACATATTTATTAATAATAAATCTGACCTCCCTTTTATGAGAATTTGGAGTGAAATTTGAACGTTTTTCTATTATCTTCCATTAATAAAATGGATCAGAATTTGTTACAAGTTACATTTGATGCGCGGTGTTCAGCGTTATCAGAAACTGTACGCGAACTTAATCTGACCTTACCAGTTATTATATTGGATGATGAAACGTGCCAATGCAACGATGAAACGAAACAAGAAAGCAAACACCTACTAGAAATGTGTACTATCTACGAAAGAGAAAGATTTTAATTTGAATGAATTCCAAGAAAACAAAAACAAAATCTGGGAAAATACAAGAATTTGTACAATGCATATGAACTACCTGGAAAAAAATTACGAAGAATTAATAAAAAAACACCTAAGTACTGAAATGACAAGAAAATCTGAAAAATAAAGGAATTTGAGAAACCTTGTATATAACAAGCAAGGGGTAATGAAATAAAATACTCAAAATCCAAATTACCCTAACCTAACCTAACAAAATTGTTTCGTTTTCAGTTTCAGTCAAATGTCAAATTTAAAATAAACTTTATTGCCTCGAAAATTGTACACAATATCATTACACAAACCTTGTTACTTCAGGTTCTATACTGTCTCAGAACATTCTGTTCATGGACCAGCATATTCTCACAATGACTTTATTACACCTAAGGTAAAAAGTATACGAGATTAGTACGCACAAATCGTGAACACTTTATCATCAATTTATTTCTTAAAACATCTGAAACCTTACAGCGTAAGCACACTATCTGTGCATTTAGGCCTTGTATATATTCAAAACACGCATCCAGCGTAGTAAAAATATATCTGAAAAAACTAGTCATCTCTGAAAAATGCCTTCATTGCTGCAGATCTTCTGCTGTCTCACTCAAGTTCCTCGCCACCTAGATTTAAGTCCTTCAGCACCCTTTCACCCTTCACACCCAACAGAAGAAGTTTATCTTCTATGAATGCAACATGCCCACCGGAGGCGTTTCAGTTATGTGAATTCTATTTTAGTCTAGCGTCATTGATCCCTTCGGCACCGGTGCATAGTCGGGAAACACGCCAAACGCGCGTCCAACATTTGCACACGGTTGACATTTGTCACATGAGAACGGGTCGCTTCTACGATTCATTCTTGTGTTCAACAGCTCGGCTGTGGAATGATCTGCCGGCCTCTGTGTTTTCTCCATCCTATAACATGGGTCTTTTCAAGACCCAAGTTCACTCCTTCCTATCCTCTAAAAGACCCTCCACACAGTATCCCCAAAGATGATATAGGCCTTGAGGGAACTTATTTCCTTCAGGGTCTCCTGTGTGGAGTTACTGTAAAAAAAGTCGACTTTTCAAGCAGCTAATATAGTTCCTAGTTGTACATTGACTTTAAAACACTATAGTACTTTGGTTTCAAGATTCCTCTTGGGATCTTCTTCTCAGAAGTATTCAATATCCACTAACTATTAATTCTAGGTAGAAATTCCAGCAAACTGAGCCATAGCAAAGATCTAAAGAGTATTACATGGAAAAAGTCCTTCTCGAGATGGTTAGAAATGTTTACGAAGGTCATAATTTTGAAGTGACTACCAAATTACATGAAATAAGGTAAAAAATTCACAAGCTGTGATATTATGATATAGGTGATTTAATCAAATAATATATTATATGATGCGGAAGTGAATGATGTAATAATTCGGAGACGCCGAGGAAGTCATGACGCGATGAGGTGAATCAATAATAATTAATAATAATTAATCAATTTTACCAACTTAAAAAAATTGTTAAGAAAAATATTATTTATTTATTAATTTATTAACCCCCCGGTGGGCTTTTACATATTTTAACATTTAAGTGTACAGAAAGAAAAAAAGGCTTTAAGTTAACAAAAAGGGAACATTATAGTTGGTATATAAGTGTAACATATTTATGATATGTATATATGTCTAATAATGTATAAGTGCATGACACTGAGATATTACAAATGGAAAGGTTTTTAATTTGTAAATAAAACATTTTTGTTAATAATAAAAATAATACTACCCTGATCAACATTTTTTTTTTTTTTTATATGAATACCTCACAAGAGTCCCAACTGCTCCCAACCGTCTGGAGCCAGTGAGACTATGCCATTCCCAATTGGGGAATGTTGTGAGGCTGAAGGTATTGGGGAGGGGAAGGAGAAGGGGAGAGGAAGGTGAGGAATACCTGGCTATTCAGATCTGGTCACCAAACACGGCTAAAAGCCATTTCAAGCAACGTTTCAATTCTGAATGGTGGTCTTTCACCAGGGCGATACTGAGAGTATCTTCCACTCTGGAACATAATATGCAAGTGCATAATATAATATAATATGGGTGCACGACATTTTGAAAAAAAAAGTATATATAAACCTTAGCATAATCAAATATGGGCTACGGAGTAAGCGCTTATGGACAGGCAAAAAAAATATCATATTATATGAAGGCGACTATAAAAAAATATTTTCATAGTCTAACGTGCTCCCCGTTGCCTAGTGGGGTAGATTATCAATTGACACATAATGAATTCTGGAATACAGAATTCAAAACATCTGTGAACCACAACTACCCTGCTAGGCATAGAAAAGTGCATATTATAATAAATCATAAAATGTATACGGAGATACACCAAAGAGGCATAAAATTCCTAAAATGTTTAACACATTACCTGAAGATATCTGCTTCGAAAAAAAAGAAAAGTCAGGTAATTCTACCTTCGTAGAGCATTAAAACAAATACCATGTAAGTATATGCATAGCTACGTACCGTAAGTTACTTAATGTTAGAAAGAAACCTTATTATAATACGGCAATATAATGCATATCTTGTAAATATGTATTTAAAAATAAAACAGACTGATAGATTTGTAAAATTGTGAGCTTTCTTACAATCAAACTGAATATATTCATATTTTCATATGAAGCAGTAACTTGGTGATGTGACATTATAATTTAAAAAATAAAACAATAACTTTGCTTACATCACTTTTATTTATACTTTAGCCGACCGGGTTCGCAATGTTGGCGTTCTATGTAGGCAAAACGTCGCGTAATGTTAATATCCGTGTAAAAGAACACTTAAGATGTCTAAATAATAATGGGTTCTCCGAATTTGCAAACCATCTCTTAGAAACAGACCATACATTCAATAAAAATACAGGCACTAGTTTACTACATAAAAATGGAACCGGCATTCGACTAGATAACTTAGAAATAAAGAAAGCCAAAAACAGTACTAGTAGACTTATAAATAATCAAATAAATTTAAATAAAAGTCCAATCCTTAAATTATTCCCAATAAACAAAGTACACACCCTTCCCGGTCAGCAGGTACCTGCTGATCTCCCACCCTTGGCCCTTCACTCGCCTGATTGTATCAATCTATAACACATGTGCATCTTAGTTCATAGTTTAGTTGTATACTGCCCTAAAGAAGCCACGGTAGTAGCGAAACCCGGTCGGCTAAAGTATAAATAAAAGTGATGTAAACAAAGTTATTGTTTTATTTTTTTAATATACTCAGTTTAAGACTTGCAAATACAATTGTAAAAAAATAAACCTAAAAACAAATATTAAAAAGAATACAATAATTATTTTTATAAACAATAATTATTAGCTTGAAACACTCATCCAAATTGAAACAACCTTCCGAGCAAAGATAAATGTCGCCGGCAGGACTCGAACCCACACCCTTCTAATATCCGGTCAGATGCTCTACCATTGAGCTACGTCGGCTTATCGCAAACCCGCCAAGTTAATCAATATATACTAGTGTTTCTTTCAATAATTACGGTTTTTTATTATATTTTACCTGTTGGCGGGTTTGCGATAAGCCGACGTAGCTCAATGGTAGAGCATCTGACCAGATATTAGAAGGGTGTGGGTTCGAGTCCTGCCGGCGACATTTATCTTTGCTCGGAAGGTTTTTTCAATTTGGATGAGTGTTTTCAGGCTAATAATTATTGTTTATAAAATAATTGTTACCCTTTGCGCTATGCACAAAAATCTTGTCTTAAAAACTTTAGTTTATCAATTAATAATAAAATAATTACTTGAGTCAGGCTATGTTAATAGTGAGAATAACAGAAGAGGACATATGAAACGATGTATGAATGGGAATGAAGCAAGTAGCGTGCCAACCCCTGCGGTGAAACGGTGTTATGGTTAATTATTTCTACGTCATTATCAACGTATTTTGTATTTCGTGCGCGTAGTGTTTTGATTTTTATTCATTGGCTTTCATAAAAGTTAGGCTATTAAATGTATCGCGACATAAAAATTTAACTATGTAACGATTGAATATATATTGATACCCGATTCAATTGTAGTTTCATCCCGGGGAGATCTCAAAATGGATTTAAGGTCTCCGAAGGGACATCTTAGTTTTCTCCTTTATTTTAACTGCGTCCTTCTTTAGGATTCAAAAGCCAAACCACTGAATATTTTACATTGCCAAAGATACAATAATCACAATAAGAACTGACGGCCTCCGTGGTTGAGTGGTTTCAATCCTCGGCTACGAATCCGGAGATCGCGGGTTCATATCCTGGCGTGTACAAATAAATTTTATTTAATAAATTAATACAAATTAAATGAAACCGTAAAATATTGTTTATTTATTTATTTAATAATATACGCCCTATATGGTATTTTACATATAAAGTTATTTACTGGTAAGACAGGTGCAAAACACATCACAATAGGTTCAAAGATAATATATCGAACAAATACAGGAAAACATAGCGCTTGTACCATTCTAAGTAATAAGTTGTTTTCTGATAATATGTTGTATCCACTTTTTCTTTTTTTTAACGCCAACTGGTTTCGGAATAACTGTTCCAATGAATTACTTTGTTTAACCCCTGTTTTAAAAAAATAAATATCTATGTATATACTTTTGACAACTTACTGCAATGATTTTTCTAAAACATTTTTATTTATTCCAGAAGTCACGCAGGGGTAGTGCAATGCAATACGTTACACTGGTAACAATAATAAGACATACATGAAACATAAATTAAATTTGAATAAAAAATATTAATTAATACAAAATGTAAAATATTTATGGTAGACATTTGACGGTCTCCCGTCCCCACGGGGTCATCAGGGGGACTCGATCCAAGCAGCAATAAAGTATATAATTTATTCAATTGCTTTTAAAAATGATTTCTAAACACACGTGCGCAACGATACATTATTTATGCAACGCGCAAAAGCATTTTCCTGCATCGTAGCACCGTAGAACGTACGAATAACTTTCAGCAAGCGTTATCGCAACGAGAAGCGGATTCCGCAGAGAGTTAACTACGAGAATACTACGGTGGCGTAGCAGCGTACCGACGTAGCCACGTACTACGGGAGTATTTACCTAGTTGCCTACACGGGCTTGGGGTTAACTTATTCGTATTGAAATTTATTTGAAGTAATGAGGGATGGCTTTGCATAATGTATGCAAACGCTGAAGTTTTAGTATTAGCATCTTAACGGGGAATTTAGCTATGGCTATAGCTTATGTAATATACGAAACATGGAAAACTAGGAAGCGATAGAAAAGACTGGATTGAATGCGGTAAAGATAGCTCCATAAAAAAGAGAAGTGAACAAAGGTTGCTAACATCAGCTATCTTAGCATGTATAAAGCACGTTTGAAATGCAAAAAGACGATAAAAAACGATCAGAGCATGATGATACCTCTTTCATCACGTTCAATATATCAATAAATATTGCATTTTAATTGATAAAATTACGGCTATACTAAATTAGGAGTACATTAGGTTGCCAAAATGTTAACAGGGCATATTTTCATATTTTTGGAAATTGAATTTGGTCAAAATCTCAACCTGAACCGAAATACTTAAACTGTGTTTAGGAAAAAGTTATTTTTAAGAAAAGTAATCGCTGGATACTACCAGAAGATTATGGATAGTATAAATAGCGAGTATGGCAGTGAGGCACGGAACTGGCAGAGGAAGAACGAAAGTAGACTGAATACTAAATGAGATCTCTGAAACGAATGTGTGGTAAAACCATCTATGATCTTATGAAAAATGTTGAGATTCGTAAAGAATGCAAGGCTGATGTAAGCGTAGTGAGCAAGATCAAGAAAGGGAATACAATACTAATAGAAAGGGAATCAAATACTTGATTCGGGCCATCTCATAAGTCGGAATAACAGAACAGAATGTATGAGACGTTGTATGAAAGTGAATGAAGCAAGAAGTGTATGCCAAGATCGAGTTGTTTGGCGGTCCGTCCTCTCTGCCTACCCCTGCGGAAAACGGCGTGATGGTTAGTTAGTTAAATAGCGGTAATCCCCTTTCGAGAAAGAGCCCTGAAAAGAGAGATGTGAAAAACTAACATTCCCACCATTTTTTATTCCAAAACAGAGGGTCAATGAAATTGGAGTAATGAAATGGGTTGACACCCAAAAACTGATGACGTATGTAGGTGATGCTTTCCGTGGATTTTGAATAGATAATTAAAAAACAGAGCCATTTGTTCCCTTTTCAAATAGTCAATTAGTTTTGAATATATTTTTAATTAGTTGATATTTTAAAGTGCATAATATTGTGTCAATAAAATGTTGAAAATTTACATGTTCTGACCAGTTCACATTTGAGATACTTCCCCCGTTCTTCTACGTGTCAAAAACATGCTAACTACATATTTTAAGGAAAAAAATGTATATTTTTATTTGTATTGCAGAAATACATTAAAATGTTACATACAAAATCAATTTTAAATCTTCTCTTAAATTGCGGCATAATTTTTTTGTAAATGTAATTTTTTTCATCTTTTCATTTTATACTGTATTTTCTTCTCTTTCTTTCTTCTCTCCTTTTTAAAAAATAGTAGGTTTAGTATATTTTTTCTTGCAATTAAATTTCAATGTACATCATGGTCATGGTTTAAGAATTGGCTGGAATTAGATTAATAGGTACCAAATTGAAGAAATTCACCTGTAAATTGCTTAGCTAGGCTAGCCGGTTAGTACTTACCTAAATTCATTAAATAAATAAATAAAAATAAATTAAAAATTCACGCATCGGTGCGAAAATGCGCCCACAGACTGCAACACTGTAAATAACCGAAGTGTAAAATAAATTAAAAAAAATGTTAATATTTATTAAAAGCTTCTTACGCTTTTTAAGGTAATTTTATAGATATTTTCGAGTCCTAAAATTCATTTTATGAATACTTTCCAGTCCTAAAAATTATAAGTATTTCAATAACTATCAACTCCTCTTGTGCCACCAACCATCTAATAAATGTAACATCAATAGAAAAGGAGCAACAAATAACCATGTAAAACAATCATCTCTATAAATAAATTTTCTAATAAAACTGTGTACATCTGAAGCGACCCGCCATGTCAGTATGTTTTTCTGTATCTGTTTGTACATAATTAGTTAAGAAATATTTGTACAGCACTCTTGAGATGATTTTTCACAAAAACGGCGTTATACAAATCATCCAACTATTATTATTATTCTCATGTTGGTACCCAATTCGTAGAAATGTTAATGTAACAATATGGTTCTCTTAATAATCTCTTATTAATATTATCTTAATTCTCTTATTAATCTGTGTGCTATTTTTATTTTATTTTGTAAAATTATTAACCTCAACACAGGCTTGTCCTACTGAGGTTAAAAATTCTAACGTTCAAAAAGATACAATGTAAAGAAACAATAAATAAATAAATAAAAATAAATAAATTTAGCATGTTAGCTATCCATGTAAAATAGTTTGTGGGTTTGTGATGATAAGAACTTTTTTTAAACAAAACGTAAATGTCTAAATATCATAGAATGACTCGATTGTTATTTAACAGGTTCTTGCCTTGGGATCTTCATTTGTTAATATTATCATCTTCAATAATTAAATATTGCAGTGAGGTTTATAAGCTTCAATAAGTTATTCCAAAAATTGAAAATATCCATAGTTTCATTCGTTTCGGATATTACGAGCTATAATCCTAAATCAAACATTCAGTTACAGTGGTACTCCTCTACAGCACTGAAACTTCTCATAAACATATCATAATAGCACACTACTGAATAATTGAAACCCGAGTACTAAACCGGATAACTACTATGGGAATAGACCAGCATTATGTTATAAAATCAGGCAGGTACTCTAATACTTACGGATAGCATTGTGCTAAATCAGGTGCTAGGGTAATAATTCTGGTAGATACTGTAGAATTAAACCCAGTGTTATAGTATCACACTACTGAAATGGATACTAGAATAGCAACGCACCAGACCAAAAATGATACAATATCATGTGGATAGGTATGAATTTATGATCGCGGGTCAGTCTATCAATCTCCTGTTGAATTTTAGATAATACCTAATGTATTACGAACGCCATGAAAATGGGGTTAGTAGTTTTATTAAGCAAATTACAAGATTGTCTCAGGGCTTGGACTATTGCAGGTGGCATTAGTACTCAGTGTTATGGAGTTTATGAAAGAAACCACGGTAGGTATAATCAATCAACTTATATTGCAGCTAACATAGAATACAAATAAAACACAAGAATTGCGATGTGGGCGTGTTTCGTGGTCCAAAAGTCTGTCCATTCGGGCCTTAAATTTGTAATACAAAAAAAAATTCACCATCATTTCATTACGATCAAATGAAATGGCAATATACAATGCAAGCAGAGTAAGAAAGACAGAGTGCTGTTTAAGGTGTATTTTCATTGGCTTTCTCAGGACTATAGCGAAAAGGTACAAGTCAAAATGACATGGGTACATGGTAGCAAAATAATGTATTAAAAATACTGAATTAAAAATATGAAATTAAGAAAATGCTTGCTTTAAAAGCTAGTGGATAAATGTGTTAAAGATGCCTTAAATTTGGTGCCCAAACCGTGGTGCCGAGGATCTGATGATGGGGCCCGTGATATCGTGAAATGCCGCGCACTCGTCATCTTCATAAATAAAATCGTATGGTATTTTTCTCTGACGGTGTGTATATCCATAGAAAACTGATTGACATGATTATTTGAACGTATTTGTTAGATTTTTAAAGTTTTTTTTAATGTGCACCTTTTTTACCGTTGTTGTTTTTATGTTATGTTTCTGTAAAACACCCAATCTGGCGAAATAAAGGTTTGCTGTATTATAAACCCGCTTTACAACTCTTCATATTTTACAACGTAATAATAATTATAGTGCTATTACCCACCCATTGCCCTGTAACTAACTACTTACATAGTGCCTTCTTCTTACTTATTTTACACTTATCTTATTTTATTATTTATTATACACGTGTTGTACTCCTTTGTACAATCTGCTGTTATAATTTAACCACAGGTTAAACTGTTACTCATTGCGCTGTAAGTACATATATATATTGTACCTACTAACTTCTTTTATACTCTGTTTATTATACTATTTTGTACAACTAAATATAAGAAAATTATGTCAACATGTAAAAGCCTTCTCGTCATCAATTTAAATCATTAGATATTTAAATGAATAAACAAACCAATTATTAGTTATATTTGTGTACATTTGTACAATCAACCAATTTGCAATTCAATTAAACCGACGGCTTTCAGAAAGGTTTGAACTGTATATATCCCCGATATATATATCCCTTGCAAATTACTACCTATTCATTATTCTCATTGACACGCCGGGGCTTCGTTATGGCAGGAACCTTCCAAAGCTGAATAGATTCCCCACAATATCAATTTCATCATCCTGGCCTTCAATGGGTGGTTACATCAGACAGGTGGGATTGTATGAACCACCTTGTAAGATTTCTCTTCATTTGCAAGCCATAAAATGCAATTTTTTTTTATCCCAAATCGTATTTACAGCCTCGGGATTAATTAATATAAATTATAATGCAATCAACGTTAAAAATAGGACTTGAGCGTGATGGACTCTTTATTAGAACATTTTATTTTAATCATCTCTGTTGATAAGACGCTACAGGTGTTACAGAGGACATATAAAATATGTACGTGAATGTAAAACTGATAAGTACACGAGGTATTAGGTAATATTTACATTTGTGAGCCAGAATAAAGTTTGGGAAGGGAAGAAGAGGGAGTGGACATTAAACCATGTTACTTTGGGAAATAAAAAAAATATGTAATTCAAGTTAACGTTCATATTAATCACCGTGATTTGAACCTGTGTCTTCTGCATCTAGAACCATCTTAACGAGCTAAAAAGCCTACATTATGCAGAAGCTCACGACTAAATTTGTTTGAGATTTATGTAATAAACAAGTCCCCACATCCCAACTCGGCCGCAAGTCTAAGATACTTTTATAATTTTTTTCTACCATTAGTTAAGACTGAGATTAAATACGTCTTGGTTCCCAGAAGGTAAGCTATGCCGCACGCAATTACTTTAAAAATTTCAAAGATAAACTCTGAAAAAAACACTGTTTTTCTTTCCTGTTGACTAGCTCTTGACAGAATAATTACGTATGTAAATTAGCTTAATCATCGACTGTAAACGTTCAAATTCGCCCCACCATCGTAAGGCTTTTAAGCCGGTCGCAATTTGCATAAAACAAAAACTAATTGAAAACAGCAGGACGCGGAGAACCTTAACATTAAGTATCTACCCTGTCGTCAAAAGGGTTGCCTTAATGAGATTCTGGTAGATTTTGTAAAGGATAATTCATTTAAATATCTAATGACGGTTCGGCAGATTTACAATCCCTCGAGAGTTCAATTTTCTGAGATAAAACGATTAAGAAAAGTTTTAATTTTATAAGAGAGTATTGATTATTTCTTAATCCCCTTTTCGTCGATCAAGAAGTTCATTGACAAGTCACGAACAAATAAACGATTTTTTTTCCTTTTAATCTTCTACAATGCTATTTTGTTTTCACTGTTATACACCACATTGTATTATTACTGATTGTTTGAAGAAGCATTCAAAATTAAATCTTCAACCATGTAGCAAATCAATTCATTTTTCGATCAAAACTTTAGGGAAGCAACAACAATCTCAAGTAGGCTTCAGTAGAATTCAACTCACTGCTATTAGTAAAATTTTATTCTTTGATTCGTAGAACTCCGTTTTTTTAATTGAACATACAATCAAATTCAATAATGTTATTATTAAGTTTTGCAAGAATTTTTGTTTTTATTTTATTATTGTGACAGCTGTTTCGGGGCTCAAAGCCATTTCTTTAAAGCCGTTTGAAAATGACTTTGAACGCCGAAACATCTATCAAAATAATTTTTTAAAATCTAAAATGCTTGCAGAACTTAATAATAACATTATTAAATTTGATTTACGTTAAAATAAAAAACAAAAAAATTATCACTGCTTTGAAGTTATCGGGCACAATTAGTATGCCTCCTATAAGAACCACAATATTTTATTGTCTGCTTATGTTTTGTGTAAAGCGGTCATCCCTCTTTTTATAAAATAACTGCGTATCAATTTCTGGGATTCTATTTTTTAGTGATCAGATAATTCATCACACGTATGAATTAGTACACTTTTTAAAAGTGACATAAATTCGTAAAAAGTACAAAAAAAAGCTACCCCGAAAACAAAAGTATTTTTTTTTTAGCTAGCCCGCCAACCTAGTGTAACCTTACCCAATTAAACCTTTTAAAATATTTAATCATTATAGAAAATAATATTAACATAACCCAAATGAAACATGAAAACTAAAAAAAAAGATTTCAGTCGCATCTGGGAATCGAACCCAGGACCTCTGCCTATCCGGGGCAACCGCTTAACCAACTTAGCTAATGAGACCAGTTCAATGTATGTCATTTTCATCGATATCATATCTCAAAGTGGAGATTTGTAAATATTATTCTCCATTTTTAATCCCATATTATTGGCAGCTATCTTTATAATGATTACAAAATTCCTAAGGAACACAATTGCAAACTAGACAGTGTCTCGGATTAATATCCGATTTTTATTTTATTTATGTGAGTCATCTATTGACTTTTTATAAAAGTCTACACAATATGTTCAATTTTTAATTATTAATTATTTTTATTGAGATTTAAAAACATCATTTTAATATTTAATCATTGTAGTAAATAATATTAACATAACCCAAATGAAACATGAGAGCGGAAAAAAAACGACATAAAATAAAAAAGATTTCAGTCGCATCTGGGACTCGAACCCAGGACCTCTACCTATCCGGGGTAACCGCTTAACCAACTTAGCTAATGAGACCAGTTCAATTTGTCTTCTTCGTCGATATCATATCTCAAATTCAATATTTGTCAATATTATCCTCCATTATATTTACAAATCAAAATATATTCAAACAATTGGTTCTCACTTTGTGGCGTCATTATTAATAAATTAATTAAATAACATACTTTGTATTCACCAATTTATTAATGTAAAGATATCTAAATGTTTGACACCCTCCATGGTCGAGTGGTAAGGCTCTCGACTACGAATCCGAAGGTCGCGGGTTCAATTCCCGGCGTGCGCAAGTAAATTTTGTTTAATTAATTTGTGCTGTTTCACAAGTAATTAATTTAAAAATAATATATAGTATATTTGCGCACGTTCCAGAGAGGAAGATACTCTCACTATCGCCCTGCTGAAAGACCACCATTCGGAATTGAAGCGTTGCTTGAAATGGCTTGTAGATGTGTTTGATGACCAGATCTAAATAGACATGTATTTCCCCACCTTCCTCTTTCCTTTCTCCTTCCCCTCCCCAATACCTTCAGCATCACAACATTCTACAATTGGGGGTGCCATAGTCTCTCTGGCTCCAGACGCAGTTGGGACTCTTGTGCGGTATTCATATTAAAAAAATGTTTCGAAAGCGGTGCTTTCGTCATCAGGAGTAATACTAAAAATAATAATATCAAGAATATACTTATTATTAAATTTTATAACCTATTAATTTTTTTATAAATTATTAATTGGGTTAGGTTGCATTATTTTTTGTGCTCTAAATATTTACTTCGTTTTGATATTTTGTTATTTTCTGTTAGTTGCTACTAGTATTTATGTGGTTATTTGTGGTTATTTGCGTAAACCTATAGGTTGTACATAACAGAACATGATTTAGTGTTCGTTTGAACCGCACGCTTCACATACGAGTATATTAGCTACTTTTATCCTAAGCATGAGCATTACCATAAGAGCTTTAATACTAAGCCGGGGTATAACCATTTGTCTAGTTGGCCATTATATTAAACCAAAACCCAAATAGTATAAGTTTACCCGTAGTTGAAGTTGTGTTCAGTTGAGAATTATCATCATGTTGCTGGAAGACATTGCAACAAAACAATGGGTCATTGTTATATAAATCACATCCGGATCCTCCTCAGTTTCCCATGATTTCTATGTGACCAGTGAGCACATCCGGTCCAATTATTTTCAATGTCCGCTCAATATAAAGGACTGACGATATAACAAAAGGATGAAAATTGGAGTAGAACATTTTAATAGCTCAGTCCTGACACCGCGAGGAGTGCGACGCATGACATAGACAAGAGCGAGCAAGTATCAAAAATATTTATGAAGAGGAAAAAAAAAACAAACAACAAACGAAGAAAATCAACGACGGTCTTTGTAATTGAGTGGTTACGACCCTCGGCTACGAATCCGGAGGTCGGGGGTTCAAATCCGGGCGTGCACAAGTTATTGTTATTTGATCAAATTGTGTTATTTCACAAATTATTCATTTAAAGTAATATGTAGTATATTTGCGGCACATTAAAGACAGGTAGATAATATCAGCATCATCCTGGTGAAATGCCACCATTCAGAATCGAAACGTTGCTTGAAATAGCTTTAGCCGTGTTTGGTGACCAGATCTGAATCACCAGGTACTTCCCCACTTTCTTTCTCCCCCATCTCAATCCCCTTCTCAATACCTTCAGCTTCACAACATACTCAAATTTGGGATGGTACAGTCTCACTGGCTCCAGCCAGTTGGGAGTAGTTGGGACTCTTGTGTGGTATCACGTAAATAAAAAATAAAAATAAAAAACAAGAGAAAAACAAAAAAAACAAAAGGATGAAACTTGAAGTAAAACAATTTAATAGATCCGTCTTGCATGGCATGTGACACATAACCTAGACAAATGCAAGCAAGTATCAAGCAATATTTGAACATTAATTCAGATAATCCTTCAATAATAATGCCGAGATCGGAAATGTTTTTAGGATCACAATTGATTTTTTTTTTGTCCTTTTGGTTGATTGTGAAATTTTTTTTGTTTGGGAACCAGGATTCGAAAATATCATGATACTATAAATATAAATATCAAAATATCGGATATATTTATGTCAATACATATCCGATATATTATATAAAAACAGATTTAAAAGAAATGCAATGAATCTCTCCAGCGCTGCTACTATTGCTGCATCAGCGATTGATAATTACTCGCGAAATTTTGTCAACAGGTAAGAGATTTCCGCCATATCAAGGGCGATGTATTTTTAAAATGGGTTGCAAACATATGACGATGCTCAGGAAATCGCAATAAACTTTAAAAAAGGAGAAACGCGGGAATATTCCGCTAAAATAAAGACATATATCATATTTAAAATAGCAATAATCGTTCCAGGACATCAATACTGCGTTAACCACCACTACCCAAGAAAGTGCTTTGTGTACACCATTCCACGGTTTTTTTGTGCGTCGATCTATCTAGGTCCCGTGACTCTACAATGAAAAATAAGACTTGTACGACGTTGGAAAAACTCTTCGTTTTGTCAATATTATTTTTAATTGATATTTTAGCCTCAAAATCCTACATATCGTGATACATATTCGTCGAACCCAGTTGCATACCGCCTCGAACGGTAGGAGGGAGGAGTGTGGACAGGGCTAATAATATGTAGATCTATAACACTTACGTTCTTGAGGTGATTTTTCACAAAAACGGCGCTATACAAATTATTAAATTATTATTATTATTATTATTAAGGGTATTTACAATTAAATCAAGCGTGAATAAGGTTGAGGAAAATGCGATAACATTCAATTATTAAACCAAACAAAACATCATGTTTGACGCACGTACGCGAATTCAAAACATTTATTTTTCATTCTCAGCTTACGTCAATGAATTCCAATAACACTTCAACCTAATAAAAAAGTTTTAAACCTACAAAAATCATATATAATTTAATCATTGAACATAACCTAAATGAAACATGAAACCGGAAAAAAAAATCTTCAATCATTAAATATTACAATCAGGTTTTTAAATCTCAATAAAAATAATTATTAATTAAATATGGAATCATATTTAATTATTTATTAAATTGAATACGCCCTTTAGGGGCTTTTACATATTTTGTTTTATAATTAAATTTATTTTAGTGACGGTTGGTGACGGCGGGGGATCAACTGTCGGGTCACCTTTAGTTACACAGGTGTAAAATATATTACATCGATAGTTAAATCGTATTCACAAAATCCAACAACTCAATATTTGAAATGTCTTACAAATAAATTCAGCAATGACATTGTCTATGTAGATTTTAATATAATTTTGCCACAAAACACACATCACATTCATTCATACTTACGCTCTGGATACGTATCTTGTTAGCAATTATTGAGAATGTAAGCTATTATAGTATGCTCGTATGTGCATTACTGTATCTCAAAAAGTATTACATTCTGGGTGAGGTCAAAAGGTGAAGGTAAAAGCGAGTTTTTGAATGACTCATTCCTGAAATTATTGATACAGCTGAATAAAATTTTTGATCGAGTTGTAATATTATTTTATTTATGATTTATTGCTTTCGTTTATGTTTTTTTAATTTATTTTTTTTATATATTTTTGAAAAATATTTTAGAGTAAGATTCTTTGGAAATATTTATGTATTAAGCTAGTCACATATGTTTTTTATGTTTTTTTATTTCATGTTTTGTAACCTTATCTGTAAATTTTAAGTTTTAAAAAAACAAGCTCCCGTTAGACAAACTACAAAAAAGTGTATTTTGATAGAAAGCAGTCACTTTGTGGTTAGACATATTTAATGAAAATAAAACAATAACTTTGTTTATAACCACGAGAATTTTATTTAATTTTATTACCACCGACCGGTTTCGCTTAACATAAGCATCTTCGGGGTACAAAAATTAAACTGATTTTTGAACTGATAAACAGTTTAATTTTTGTACCCTGAAGATGCTTATGTTAAGCGAAACCGGTCGGTAGTAATAAAATTAAATAAAATTCTCGTGGTTATAAACAAAGTTATTGTTTTATTTTCATACAAAAAATACATAGTGAGGGAACCATATAGAAGAATTCTATTCGACTTGACTTCGAACTAGGGAAGATTACATTAATTTCAGTGTATATTTAATAATAGTTGTAGTTATTTTGATATAAAAGTAATCGTATTCCGTTAAAATGCAACCTAGCTCTTTTTGGGTTTATATCCTGTATTTTCATTTCAAACCAAAACATGTTCTTTATTTTATTCTCTGTGGGCGTTAATAAAAAGAAGCATTTAAATTAAAAATTAAATAAAAACACCTTGTGCAAATTCTCTTCTCACAGCAGCTGCGCAGTTTCCGGACATCAAACTTTCAAATAGACAGCCGTCTGAAGTTTGAATTGAGATTTTTAAACAAAATTAATTAATTAAAACGCTCTAGGCAACTGTTAAGTTTACTTTCTTGTTACCCTATTCGGTAACAGATATATTATATTCGGAAATTTAAAATCATGTTCAAATAACGATGAACTCGGGTCAGATGATCAAAGTGTTTTTTAGATGCGTATCAAGGAAAATTATTAATTAATATCTCATAATTGCAAATGAGTTCGTCATACTACAAGCTCGCTGGTGGACATTTTCTTTGGGAACTAATCACTAGTGTCTTCTCCCTTCCTCTAGAGGACGTCTTCTATTTAATAACCCATGCTGTACAAAGATGAGTTTTCTGAGATGAGATGAGCTTTCAGGGCTGCCAAAAAGATCGCACTGTAAACGGTGTTTTTGAAAATATAATGTTCGACGTATTTAAAATCGTTTATGAAAATATCATAAAAATACCCAAATTAGCTATGCATTTAATTGTTGATATTTATTATTTTGGTACTCTAAAATGTCATTACTATGGCAACACCTAACTACTCACTTTTGTTTTATATGTGTTATTAACATTCAAATGTTTTAGCATGTCCGCGTTTCACAGTTTGTTTTAAAGAAACGATGCGAAACATCAAAATATTTTTTTTATTTTTTTTATTGTTGATCTGTGAAGTTGACGTTGTTTTTGTTTTTTTTATAATTTTTATTTAAAATCTAATACATAGCTATTTTGAAACATAATTTTCAAAAATACCAAAAAAAACACCTTTATTTCCATGCAAATCTTACTTGGAAAGCGTTAAATAATGAAAAAGGTTTAAAAATAAAATTGTCCTAGACATAGAATCATCTCCTTTCAAAATTTACCACTAATTTCTGAATACCGTTTGGTTAGGTTGGGTTATATCCATTGTTATATGCACTTGGACCATTGTTTTTTTTATTACTTTCGTTTTCCTATGAGCCATCGTGATGACGCCATTTAAAACTTAAATATTAAATGTCAGACTGTTAGTGATTCATATTATATTGTGTGCTCAAATTGAGTTCAATAATTTCGATTATTCGTATTGCTGTCCACGTTACGCATTTGTTATCCACGACGTGTTGAATACAAAATTTAATCAATTTCCAGAAAAATACTTGTTACTAACTAACTAACCATCACGGCGTTTCTCCACAGGGGTAGGCAGAGAGGACTGCCAAACAACTCGATCTTGGCATACACTTCTTGCTTCATTCACATTCATGCATCGTCTCATACATTCTCTTCTATTATTCCGACTTCTGACATGGCCCGACTCAAGTATTTGATTCACTTGATGTATGCAAGAATACTTGTTACCGTATCCAAAAAACGGTCTACTATCTAATTTTTTAATAAAAGTGCTAGTTATATTATGTAGTATATAGGGGCGTGAAGTCTATAAAATCTGAAAAGGTAGGCACCTTAGAAAAACCACGAGTTATAGAGATAAGAGAAAAATTAGTAAATTCGATAAATTGCGAAGAAATACTTAGGTAAGAACTCGTACGCTCATTTATTCTTGCTGTTGGCCGTAACGACCAACAGAAGATGATAATAAACTGACCATTTTTCAATATTCAATGAACAATACCTACCCGAACTAGAAAATCTACACACAGCCTTCCTTTGGTCATATATCAATGCACTCCACATATATAGGCATATTCTGAATAATAATATACTTGAGGACAGTATACTTAAGACTAATATATTTGAGGGTTTACGTCTCTAATTTTTTTATAAAGGTATCTAATATACCTATAGTAATAATGTGGCTAGTGAAAATATATCGTGGATAATTTAAGTATGCTTTTAAAGGCTTAGCGAAGAAGCTTTAAATAACTTATTCCAAAAATATGTAGAAAGGAATTAACTACCCCCATGATACTATTAAATTCATCTAACTTTTCTGCTTCTAGTTCAGGCGTGAACAAAAGTTTTCGATAATTTTTAACGGTACCACTAAATTTCATTTTAAGATTCTAGTGATTCCGTAGTTTAACGCAAAGAAACTGATTTACAAAAATATTTCATAACTAACCCGATACATTAAGACTTTCGTTCAAATTAAGCTGTAATTTCTAACACATGGGTAGGCAGGAAGGGTCAAACAGTGTACAAAATTTATCCTGCACACAGTCCAATATTCAACCACATGTTTGCATAGTCACTTATAAAGCCTTATTTTTTCGTTCCTTAATATGTTATATTCGTATCGACCTGGGACGTCTCCGACTTCTTCTGCCATCTACTGACGCATCAGTAATTCTCCTGATACTCATTTAACAGTTCATCCGATTTAAGGTCTATTAGCATTTACCATCACCGCGCAGTGCAGAACAGTACAGTACAGAGTACAGACACGACAACAGTTGCCTACATTATATATGAATACATTTATATTACAGCGTGCGTTAGCGTAACGTATCCGTACATGCACGGGCCAGCACCGGCGGAGATTGTCGGCTAGAATATTTTGACGTGCTGGTGGCCGCTCGTGATGTATGCGTCTGCGCAGTTAGCATGAAGACACCATTAGCACCGCCATCTTCGTCAGTTGGCTTCGTTAGATATTGCTTAAACCGAGAAGTTGGATAACGATAAATTGATTGAATTGGTGAGGGAATTTAAGTTATAAATTAATAATATATATGGGAATAGAATTATAAAATTCTCAAACATGTGGCGGACGCTAACGTTCAGTTGAAAGCCGTACTCACGTCTGTGCTGTGTGTTCTGTACTGTTTTTCACTGCGCGGTACTGGTAATAGACCTTAACGTGTGCAAACCATTTAACCATGCTTCTGTTGAAATCCACAGGAAGTTACTCGTTCGTATTTCAGTCATACTCGCACATAACTTTACTACGTGTACATCTCAGGGATCTCACTTTTATAGTACTCAGTCTTTCCTGCACCAGTTTCATGCCTCTGCCATTAAATTTTAAGTTTTTATTAAAGGACAAAGTTCAATCCCCCATACAAGAATTGATTTATATTAATTTATATTTTATGTCACGGTGACTCAAATATGTATGAAAATTTGATCATCAGGAAAATTGATAAACGTTTACAATATAATCAACCACGACAATGACAAAACATAGTTTACAACCATAAAAGTAGGGTTTTGTACCTTGCTTGTCCTGTCCATAGTGTGTGAATAATTTAACGTGTATTTACTAAGGATAATGCTAGTGTAAGTTGGTACCCATAAATGTTTGAGTATTCACTTGGCGTCACGCGATTCCGTGGTAGTTCAGGTAGCTCAAGTAACTCCTGTAGCTCATGGTTATTTGACATAAACAACTACTGTCCTCGTTTAGTTATAAAATAATAACATATGCGTTCGGAAGAATAACTTTAACATGTAAGCTACAATCCAGCTTTGCCTATGTTTCAACATTACATCGTATTTAAAATTATTGTTAAAATAAAGTCTCAAGTTTAGATGTTAAGTTGCGTGACACCTCACGGAATGAATTTACAAAGAAGAAATTTATTTACGTCATACAATGATTCCAACCAAACGAGGCGTTTTTATGAGATGGTTTTTAATTCCTTTTTGAAAATTATTTATATATTTTACGTATAATAAAACTTATATATAATGATCCATGTGATTTTTTTCTTAAATCGGGGTCAAAATACACGTTTGACGTGTTTTTTTAATCGTTTAAAGGTTTATTGGATGTTTTTTACCCACAAGTGTTGCATTTACTTTCTGATCACAAAAGACGTAGAAATTTACGTAGAAACACGTATACGCATATGAAATTTTATTTTATTGTGTCTGTACCCTGCAATGACGCTTTCAATGTCGTAATGTATGTTATTTAAAAAAAATATATGTAGAAATTGTAGAGATAAACAACTTCTATATTTCAAAACTTTGTTTTGTTAAAAAAAATATCCATAATTGTTGTAAAGACAAAACACAAAAAAATGGGACACTTTTTATCAACTAGGTAACTGATTTTGTTCAAATCGGCAAATACAACAACAAGCATTAATATCGAAGTGTAATGTCTTCGGTAATTTATTGTTAAATGTAGTATAAAGACACGGGATTAAATATTCTACAAAATAAAAACATGAAAACAGAACAAGCATTGAATTGTACCACCTACCACATAAAATAAACAAGTCAGATTAAATATTGATGACTGATTACGGATAGTGAAAAACATGTAATCCATTATACAAGCCACAAGGGCCAATAAAAAAAATACAACTTTAAGGCCAGAACAAAGCAGAGAAAATGTCTACGTTTTTCCCATATTTCCATGAAAGGTTTGGGAAATTATTAGAAAAATTATCATTTATCCAAAGTTCGAAGTACGAAAAGGCGAATTCCAACTAAAATAATATAAAAATTACATTACTAATATAAAGGTAAAAATGTATTTTTTATATCGAATTATAATAAAATATCTTTATAAAAATTCATTTTCCAAGTATAACTAAAATACATGTATAATAAAGTGTACAGTGGTTTATAAACTAGATACTAGATTGCTCAGCTAGGCTAGCCGGTTAGTACTTACCTAAGGTCATTAAATAAATAAATAATAAAATTAAATTAAAAATTCACGCATCGGTGCGCAAATGCGTCCATAGGCCGTAACACTGTAAATAACCAAAGTGTAAAATAAATAAAATTAAAAAAAACGTTCATATTTATTAAAGGCTTCTTACGCTTTTTAAGGTAATTTTATAGATACTTTCGAGTCCTAAAATTCATTTTAAGAATACTTTCCAGTACTAAAAATTAGTACCAATAATTCAATAAATACCACCTCTTCTTGTGCCACCAATCATCTAATAAACGTAACATCAATAGAAAAGGAGAAACAAATAACCATGTAAAACTATCATCTCTATAAATAATTTTTTTCTAAAACTGTGTTCATCTGAAGCGACCTGCCAGGCAAGTATGTTTTTCTGTATCTGTTTGTACATAATTAGTTAAGAAATATTTGTACAGCGCCCTTGAGGTGATTTTTCACAAAAACGGCGCTATAAAAATCATCCAACTATTATTATTATTATTATACATAAAAAGGAAAACAGAAAATTATGTGCAACAGTAGGTAATATGTAAAGTTATAGAGTTGCAAAGTTATAAATTGAGGTTTCCCATAACTCGCCTCACTGGGCTAGCCTGTGTTGAGGCAGTTGATTATTCTGAAAGTTTTTGTTGGGATTTAGTTTTTCGGGATATACTTTTCGGAATGTTATGTAGAGGACGTTCGAGATGTTTTCTTTTGGAATATTGTCCGATGCTTCAAAAATTTCGCTTTATTAATTACTTTCAATATTTTTCACGAGTGTTTTCCCAGCCCCTGTATCTTGAGGCATGGGAATTTCCTAAGGCAATGTCTGGACAAATTGCGGTCATGTCTCATCACACTTGTACATATTTTAGTATCTCACCAGGATTACGAAAAAATAACTCATTTCTTGAGGAAATTAATCATTCTTGTTAATTTTCTGAGCCCGTATAAAAATATACATAAAGGTATTAAAGTAAGTATTTTTTTAATGGAATCTACGCAGCGTGATGGTATACTCGTTTGTTTTAAGTCGAAGGGTTATATTCTCAATTATGGTATATCGGCAACAGTAGAAATGTTTAGAAACAGTAAAAGCTTGAAGCACTTTTAAAGAGGTATTTCCCGAAAAAGACTCAATTAAAAGTAGCATTTTATTTAAGTATTCTGAAGGCGTGTAAAAATGGAAGTAAAAAACTACCAACCATGCGTCCTAATACTCCAAATTACCGGGATATCGACCACCTCTACAGGTTTTTACGCTACCCCGTTTATCGTAAAAAGCTATAAGACATAACTCAAGTCGGAATGACCAAAAACGCCATTAATCTCACATTAATCGCAAACCGGGATTCAGGACCCGAATTTTCCTAGTTTTGTGGAAAATACCCGCCCATTACATTATGCATAAATATTCTGAGCTGAAAACGCTCCCGTATTCGTACGAGTTCGAACTTTAGTTACTAAAACAATAACTAACACTGGCATTTCTAACCTCGCTTAGTTGAACAAACCAGAAAACTTCTCTTTGCCATTTAGGTCTACCACTTACTATAATACATCATTACTAAACGAGTGGGAACCCACTAGGGAACTGGGACAAATGCACAGAAGTTATTTATGACCGAATTAATTATCTTACGTCTTCTCATCGTGAATTTATTTATTCCTTGGCTTAAATATAAAGCTTTGACGTACTTATCACTCGTCTAATAATTGAATAGTATTGATTATTATGTTTTATTTTTTATTGAGCTTAAAATAGAACACATGTATTCTAATATGAACCTAATATCTACACACAAACATTTTTACAATTTAAGTCAGAATATACAATTAAGAATTACAAATCAAACTTTAAAAATTACTACATTGAAAATTGCACTGAACGTATTTCGTCACTTCCTACTTAAATTTCAAAACATTATCCTCTTCTTTTATATTGGCCAATATTTCTTGAAAGATCTTCATGGCTCTATATAGTAATGAGTTTTGTCATTTTGTTTTCTTTCGAAGGGGAAGTCTTATTTCATTTCTTCTTCTTGTAGAGTGGTTATGTCTGAGTTGATGTTTATTTTTCTCAAGAATGCAGAATTTTGCTGGCCATTAAACATTTTAACGAGGAAAACTATTACATTTAAGTATATATTTAAGAAATCATATTAAATTTTATGTGAATTTACCAACTTTCTCTTTAAATTATCTAAATAAAATAATTAATAAGAGCAACACATCCATCGTTTGAACAAATATCAGAGTGAGAAGTTTTGTTCAGCACCTAAAAATACACACTTTGAGGGTTGCAAACTCAAGATATGCTACTAACGATTTATTTGTTAATTTTATACGGCTAGTTACGAAATTAAATAAGTTTTCAAAAGACAAAGAGTCTTTTAAATTCTATGTGAAATGCATGCTGGAATTTTAGATAAAATTTTAAAATTACTTTCACTGGTTTTCAAACTGCACCTATTTTCAAACATTTCGAGATTTTTTTTTGAAACCTTAAACATTTCCTAACTAGCCGTATAGATTACAAATAAATGATTTGTGGTATTGCTTGAGTTAGCAAGCTGCAAAGTGATGTTTAGAGCTGTTTTTAGTACTGGCCCTTCGCAAGGAATGACAGTCTTTGCACGATAGTTCCGGCTATAAAACAAGAAAGCATTCAATAACATATTTTAATCGTACTGTACTTTTTCTTTTTTTATTTTCCAATCCGCATAGTTACTATTTTAAGTAATTAATCTTAGGTTTCTTCTTATTATTTAGTCATCGCTTTATTGCTGAGGACAGTGAACCCCACACCGATCTCCCTGATGAATCAGGCTCCTCCAGTACTGCGTACTCTGCGTAGCACGAAGAGATTATGACATAAAGAGACGGGCGCCTACGATACTCAATCAATTCAACGCATCGGTGGTCTTTCTCTGCTTTTTATACCTTCCACCTTGCCAGTGACTATGAGTTAAGGTTATGTTTATGCAAGGTACTTCAGTCCTAGTCTGCCAACGAACAGGGATTCTGACTTGGCCACTGTTGCTCTATGTCCACGATATATCTAATTGTAAACTGATTATCATAAAATACAACGATTATTTATTTCACCCCTGCAATTATTTAATAAATTCTGGGTCAATAGCTACATTCCAAATTAAGTATATATTCGGGTTTAATATTTAAAATACAACATAATTTATACGCTTTGTTAACAATTTGATACCTATTAATTATCACCGACATTTAAAACACGAAAGGTTATAAAAACTGTTACTTTTTTGTATTCACCATTTGAAGTAAGTACCTACTTGTTATTCCGTGCGAATGCTGCATGAAACTTAATCCAACAATAATTAATTGCCTTAAATAAAAATCGAATCAAGTTTTCAAATAAAATTTGTTATTTATTAATTAATTTATTTGTACAGTTTTCAGGACTATTCGTGTAAATCTACCAATAAAATAATTCTACTGTGTCACACGTCTAAATCAAACATTGTTTATGACATTTATTTAAAATAGCATAGATTTTCTTGTGAGCTTGTTTCAATGACACGATTTAGGGTTGCAGTAGAAAAATTGGTCGATGGTGGTCAAATCTTAATTCCAGGAAAGCATAGCAAAGTGAAAAAAATTCAGTTTTTAGCTTGCAAACAGTATGTCTTATTAATTCGTATTGTTAATTCGGCGTTCACCTCACTAAGTCGTCTACATATTCTATGATGAACAGTGGCGTAGAAGTAATAAAACTTATAAAAATACTTTGTTAGCGTATAATCATTATTAAAAATAAAAATATACAAAACGAGTGTTTGAGTTGGAAAACCATTAATCCATGCATAAAAAAAGTATTTGAAATAAATTGAAAGGAAATGTAATATTTGGAATAGTATTTACACGATGTATTGCTGAATTTGTTTGTGAGACAAATTAAATATTTAGTTGTTGTATTTGGTGAAGGTTGTCTATTCTATCTATGTACCTACTGTGTTTTGGACCCGTGTCACTATTGTAATTTAATAAGATTTTTTATGACAAAATATTTAAAATCCCATGTAGGGCGTATTCACTATAATAAATAAATAAATATTTACATTTTTCACTAAATACTAATAGAAAAATCCGTATTTATTTTGATATTTAGCTTTCCCAAAAAAAAAGTATTGCAACCTAGCAGAAAAAATAGGTGCTATAGAGAAGATGGCATACTATGAGAAAACAAAAATTTGACTTACAAAAAACTTTATGGTCACGCGGAAAAAATATAAAAGTTCATGTTAATTTGATGTTACCCTGGTGGTTAAAGGGTTAAATATCTTTATAGAAAATAGTGGCGATTAACACGTTTTTATAATACCGATTTTTGTTCACCTTTATTTTTACGCGATACCGGAATACCGTTATCGTTGTTACTAACGGTTACAACTCCAAACGGTAAAAGGTTTGTACTTTCACCTACATAAGTTCCTTTCCGATTCTAAATATGTATGAAGATTACACAAAATAAATATCAAAAACGAGGAAGAAAAAAAAACAAAATTAAAACAATATAAAAAAAGCAAAACAATGGAAATACGTAATAATCTTCTTAAAGAACATAATTTCTGTAAGTTAAGTTAAGTATATTATTTCTAAAAAATCTGTGGTAGTGTAGGCTTTTGCAAGATCTTTGTATGACCGGAACATTCTAGACATTGGATTAGAAAATCCAGTATTATTGGCAAAAATTTCATCTAAATATGTTGATTATTGATATTGTAGATGTTAGCCTGATATTTAACTTAATTAGATTGACCAAATTAGACGATTATTCACAATTTTATAAAACACATGCAGGTTGTTGCGAGAAATCTGAAGGATTCAAAAAAAAATTTCAAAATTCAGATACTGTGAATATTCTATTCAATTTATGTAATTATTCAAACATTGCGAAATAACTGGCTCATAATGTAATAATAATAGAACTTGATTAGATTTCACACTTGACCTTTAAAACAAGAGGAAGGTAACTGTCTATATGAAATTTATAAAAGCCACCAGCAGATTATAAAGCAGAATTTTGGTATTTCATAATGAAATTGTTGCTGTTAAAAATAAGAGGAAAATTATTGGGTGGGGGTAGGGGTAGGAGTAGGGTTCACACATCACAACCTCAAAACTTTACTCCGAACTATTCGTAAACCCGGGCAACGCTGGGAACTTCAGCTGTGTATTCATAAAGTGCTACCCGGCTTTGACACGCTTTTTCGAAATCTTTTTTTTCGGTGAATATATTTTTTTGAAATTTGAGAATAACAGGTGAATAAAATTTAAAAAAAACGGTGGTTTGCCTAGAGTATTGTCTTAATTTCAATTCATTATATTGTTCACGTGTACAACAAATATTTTTTAGAAGAAATTTAAGAGAATTGGTTGTATAAATTTCACAACGCTAGAGCTCAGTTACCGAAACTTATTGCTACTGCATACAAATATTACAAAGACAATTTAAAACACAAAGGGTGTATAAAGATAAAATAAAATAAATACTAATTTTAAATCTTGTCTTACTATGTGTTGCCAGTGAGATTATGGCATCCTCAATTCGATTGTGAGGCTGAAGGTAGTAGGGAGGGGGGGGGGGGAGATGAAAAAGAGGAAGGTGAGGAAGTACCTAACTATTCAGATCTGGTCACAAAAGATGGCTAAAACCATTTCAAGCAAACGTTTCGATTTTGAATGGTGGTCTTTCACCAGCTCGATACTGAGAGTATCTTCCACTCTGGAACGTGCCCCCAAATATGCTATATATTATTTTAAATAAATAACTTTTGAAATAACAAAAATTTATCAAATAAAATCTACTAAGGATTTGCACCCGCGACTTCCGAATTCATAGCCAAGGATAGTAACCACTTAACTACGGAGACCGTCAAAATATTTATATATTTAGTTTGATTCGGAGTCCACACTCAACTAGCGTACTATAGCTTACTTCTTATAAGACCATCGAATATATTGTTTTTTGAGGTAAAGTCACAAAAAGGAAATCCATAATTGGTTTTATTTATGGTATTCTGTACAGTATATGTAATAAATGATAAAACGTATACCGCAGATTTTGCGAAAACGAATAAATAAATATTAAAAATCCAGTCATCGTGAAAAATAAAGACAGATAAAAGCGTGCTCTTCATTACGATAGTGATAAATTATTCCCGAAAGGTAGAACACTGTTGACTTAAGTAGAAATTTTCTGCGGGTGATGGTACAATTCCATTTCCGTAACATTAAGCACGAGTGTCGTCTCTAAAATACGAAGTGGATATATCCAACATTTTCCGATGGCCAAAAAGGTAGAATTTCGCCCATTAAATATGGAGCGCATCGTTGAGAAGGGCGGAACCAGGGTATTTAGCACGTTGGATAGAGTCGATAAAGAATCTAATAAATAATATTTTGAATAGAAATAATGTCAGTAAAAAAATGTTCAAATAATATGAAACGGAAAAGAAGACACAGAATAAAAAAGGATTAGGTTGCGACCGAGATTCGAAACCGGAACCATTATTCTATCCAGGGTAACGCATATTATCCCTGTGATATAAAAAAAAGATTAGGTTGCGACCGAGATTCGAACCCGGAACCATTATTCTATCCAGGGTAACGCATATTATCACTGTGATATAAAAAAAGATTAGGTTGCGACCGAGATTCGAACCCGGAACCATTATTCTATCCAGGGTAACGCATATTATCACTGTGATATAAAAAAAGATTAGGTTGCGACCAGTTCGAACGGAACCATTATTCTATCAGGGTAACGCATATTTATCACTGTGATATAAAAAAGATTAGGTTGCGACCGAGATTCGAACCCGGAACCATTATTCTATCCAGGGTAACGCATATTATCACTGTGATATAAAAAAAAGATTAGGTTGCGACCGAGATTCGAACCCGGAACCATTATTCTATCCAGGGTAACGCATATTATCAATGTGATATAAAAAAAAGATTAGGTTGCGACCGAGATTCGAACCCGGAACCATTATTCTATCCAGGGTAACGCATATTATCACTGTGATATAAAAAAAAGATTAGGTTGCGACCGAGATTCGAACCCGGAACCATTATTCTATCCAGGGTAACGCATATTATCACTGTGATATAAAAAAAAGATTAGGTTGCGACCGAGATTCGAACCCGGAACCATTATTCTATCCAGGGTAACGCATATTATCACTGTGATATAAAAAAAAGATTAGGTTGCGACCGAGATTCGAACCCGGAACCATTATTCTATCCAGGGTAACGCATATTATCACTGTGATATAAAAATCGTTTTGAATTATATCATTTTAATCATTCTCATATTTCTTTGAAAATTTGTGTAAGCGACCATTGTCGTTACAAGACTGTAAACATGTAGGTGCTGGATTAAGCCACTTTCTATGCTTCTGGGGGTACGGGGCCGACTGTCCTTGAGGCAGGTTCAGGAATCCTTCAGGTGGGAGGCAGGAGAAGTGAAAGACTTTCTATGGTTACAAGATGTGACTGGGTACGAGTCACGATTGCTCGTCCGAGTGTAACTCCTGCGGTGGTGGATATGTGCCTTGATGGGATCACGGCGTTGGAGGGCAGGAGGCGAAGGGCACTCGACTGCACTCGAACGGTGGGCGTTGGGGTTCGGCAGTTCCTGCCGAGTTTTCTCGCAGCGTCTCAGGCTGGGGATGCAAGTGGCCTGCTTGCTTTGTAGGAGACGGGAGTCTCGACTACGGCCACTGGCCGGACGGTCTCTACTCACTCGTCTCTGTCCACTACTGACTTTGCTTCGGCCAAAGTCCCCCTTTTTAATCACATCCGAACTATTCTTCGGGTTCCTTCGTGAACTACGAACTGTGGCTCGGTGGCTTTTAATTAGTTCGCTGTTAATCCCCGTAACTGCCTTTTTCTGGCGACTGCGAAATTCCCGGGATTTAAAGCAGGGCGTTTGTAAATTACCCTCAGGTAAACAGACCTCGGGTACCGTATTATGGATTAGAATAAATCGGTGTTTCCCGCACTTATGGCTTGTATCAACATAATGTCGCAAAATTAGAAAGAATCATGATTATGAACAATCGATGATCACGTCGACTACAATTTGTTCCAAAAATATTTTTTTGTGAATACTGCATAAGGGTCCCAACTGAAATGAGCTAGTGTGGTTATGGCATACCCATTAGGGGGATGTTCCGAGATAAAAGGATGTGGGGGAAAGGGAAAATCTAACTAGCATGCAAAGCAGTAAACCATCATAAAAACTCCTTTCGGCAGTAGTTGTAAATTTTGATAAAAAGCTGTAAAACTTTGAAAGTCCAGCGAAACGAATTTATAAAAGAAAATGTATTTTTGTTACTACTATCCAGACTCATCTTGAATGTATATAATGAACAAGATTAAGAAAATACGTTCAGATCTTTAGGAGGTGTGGAGAAAATGAATGAGACAATGTAGTGTCAGAAGGATGTATGATAATAAAATAATAATAAATTAACATTATTTATAAAACACCGTTTAGTGACTAAAATCACCTCAAGGGCGTTAAAGTTTGTAGCCTTTTTTGAATATTATGTTTTTGATTTTCTCAATTGTTTCGTAATTGCTTTCTAACCTCAAACCAAATGGAAAGTCATTCCAAGAATGTTGACCCGATACGCTTTGTCCCCCAATTTAGCAGCATTCGTACGAGAGGGTTCAACCAGTCTGTTGGACGCGTTGGCCTACCTGAGCGTGAATTGCCTCTGGGTAAGATTGTCTCTCATGCAGAGATCAGTCAAGTATGATGTTGCCAGCCCGCGCCATATGACGTGCAAGTAGATGTACTCCGTCGGGGAACAAAATATTTTTTTTAAAATTATTTTTCCATACTAATAAGTTAATTTTGTAAACTTATGCAAAACATTTAATCCACCGTTGAAAATTTATCGCTTTGTACAGTTCTTACTTACGTTTTAGGAATTCTTTCAGAGTACTTCACACCCGCGCGAAGAGCAGATAACGCTGGCTCCCCCGAACATAGCATTGTCGTAATTTGTAAATATAATAGCCTCGTGAAAGTTTTAGTACTTACCATATTTCCATCAGGAGAGCGCTTCGACGCGAACGTCGTTTTAAAAGGCTTTATTTCGCGGACTCCGTTCTCAAATGCATACAAGAGGATTTACAAAACTCGACTTCGCAATATGCCTCTAATGAAAAATGAATTCCAGGTAATAAGAGATGTACATTCAGTTTTTAAAAGAAATTTATCACATTTAAAATACACGTTTAGAATAGTTGTTACTCCCACAAGTTACTCAGAACTCTATGGAAACGACTCAAATTAAAGCATAATTAGCAGTAATTTTCACTTAATTCAGAGAACCAAAGAATTGAAGGTTTAGCATGCTGAAAGATTATTATTTTCATTTTTATATAATCAACTTTTCGTATCTTAAAATATTGCCAAAAATTAACCATATCTGCAGTAAATTGTCAAATAGTCGTGGATAAATAACTCGATGTTTGATATTCCATACTTAATCTAACTACAACACGGTTTCATTTTAATGTTACATAATTATGTCAAGCTGTGCCTGACATATAATAAAAAAATAAACGTTTCCATTCGGAATGGTGGGATTTCACCAATACAATAAATCGTATATCTACCACTCTACCCTGGACAGGGGCGTCTCGAGGCGCGTTATAGATTCGAACCCTATCCGAATGGGATAATGATAAAAACATGAGAAATAAATATTTGAGAATGATGGCAGCCATGTAAGTTCGTTTATTTTTTTCATTTGTGAGAGAGGCCGTTAGACTATCAGTGAAACTGAATCTTCTCGTGATTTTCACATGTACAAACACCAAAAAATATTTTACACTCTACGGGTAACCTCACAAAAAATGTATTTAGTATACGGGTGATCTCACAAAAAATTACATGCTTTACGTATCGAGTTCCCCATTAACTCGGGAAGGGACGTAGGGCATATAATGTAATAACTTTCTCCCTCCGGGGTGGAGATTTATTTCCTTCGTTATTCTTCCTCTTGCTGTTTCTAGTGCCGCTGAGGGCTGTATAGTACAAGCCTCTACGTTTCTTTTACATTCCTGTGAGACCTACGGTGGTACGGTGCTACGGTGCTATGACTCTACTGTGCTACGGCTTGACCCCGCCACTCCCTGGGCTACGATCAATCTCTACGGTTTATTACTTCTTTACAAGGTACTCGTGAAGAGTAAATATTACAAGATTTATCACATGGATAAGTGAAAAACAAGGTTATTTTTATTCACGTACTGTATTATAATGGTTAAAATTCGTACTCATTAGTTTTTTATTTTCATTTACATGTAAAAAGTGACGCAGAAAATTGATCTGTGCATAAACTGTGAACTTTTGAATTATAAACTATGGAACAATGAAAATTTTACAGCTTAATCTGTCTGGAACAATGGCGTTTTAGGAGGAACGGCTGCGCGCCCTGTTTCATAAATAACTTTATTTTGGAATCAAGGCCAAAGTACCCACCCAAACTGAATGATCTTTTTTTTTAAATTAAAGCTATAGTAAATATCTAGTACGGGTTACAAGTATTTTATTTATTTTTGCTTTGAATTTTGAAAAATAGGCCATTAAAGTAAACAACTTTGACAATTATCAGCGGGTTTACGGTAAATTTTTGTTATGTATATATTTCGGTTCGATATTTTAAATAAAGTACGGCAAATTTGTGTTACAATATAAAATGGTCGTTTTTAATCTAAATTTAAATCCATCGTAATGCTTATTTCGATACTTTTATTTTATATTTCATTATATTTTCATAGCAGACGGGATAATGGTAGCCCCCAAATATTTTTTAAAGTTGCCTCTTAAATCGCGAAAATTCCATTTCTTTAGTGGCCTTCATTTTGAGATTTAATTATTATTTTTTAAATACTTCTAATCTCTATTAGATATTTGCTATAACTTTTGAAGACAGTAAATATCATTAGGTTAGGTCAGTGTTTTGGCCTCGAATCAAAAATTACTTTGCATGAAACAGGTCGAGCAGCCGTTCCTCTTAAAGATTCTTTTAACTTTTTTCACATTAGACAAAATGCCTTTTTATATATTTCAGAATATAAATACGTCATATTCTATAGTTAGAAAAGAAAATGGAACGTTGAAAGTCAAACAAACCAAGAAGCAATAACTACTTAAGATTTGCGTAAAATTACATTACACCGGTATATTATATTGAAGAGGTGCTCCAAATCCACCGTAGGAATATAATCATATGAACACATATTAGAACTTGCACTTTTCCTATAGACAAAAAGGTGGTATATCCGGTTAAGTAAGCTGGCATTGTTATCAAGTTTTCAGTGTTTATATTGAAACTTTTGCTGCAGGAAATAGAGAAGAAAACAGAACAAGTGTAGCGTTTCGTTCTGTTGATAAATCTCGCAAAAAACCCTCGGAAAATGTTTCCGTAAATCTACCCGAGACGGGATACAAAAAAGCTCGTGCAAAAGCTCGCTTGTTACTATGGAGCAACGGAGCATCTCCATGTCTATTTTATATTGTGTAAACCCACATACACGGCATGCCCGTATTTTATTTTGTAGACCTACAAAGTGGAAAAAAACAGTCGCGCCTCTATAAAAGGTCGATGTTTTTTTTTATTCTTAATAGCAATGTTTTGAAACAGGTTACTCCATTGTCTCATTGAATATTGATGGTTGGATAATTGTATTTTTGTTCGTGGAAAAAACATATGAAATAAAAAAAGTTTATTGCGTGTACAAATAATTATTATTCATCCACGATAATGTACATTATCGATTGGAATGGAAACTCGATTACAGTTTATAACTATTACTGTATTTTTACAATACTTTTATGAGTCACAGAAATAAATTGAGCTCACACTTTTATCACCAGGAAAGAGGAATAATAAGTTTATTATATATTGATTTTATGTTAACTACCGACACGGTGCTCTGTGTTAATGAATACAATTATCGTATCAACATAATGCCATAGTGGTTATTTGTGGTTTAAAAAAAAATTCGTATATTCGAACCTAATGAACTCTAGATGCATATTTGTTGTGATGAGACATAAAAATTGCTTTAATTCAAGTCTATGTATGCATTGTTTTATTTGTGACGAGGATCATGTGGAATATTGAGTTACTATGTTAACCAAAAAGTTTATGTTAATAAATTTTATTTTATTTGTTTATTTATAAAATACATGATATTTAATTAAGAAATTTACAGAGAGTAGATAGATTAAATCGCCATACTAGACCAATTGAGTATAGTTACTTTGTTTGTAGTCTAGTGTAAACATGTGAATTTAGTTTATAAACGTGCTGATAATTGGATAAATTATAATAGAAAGTAAAAGGTAGAAATGAGAAAAAGACATGCATAAGGATTAGATATAATTGATTGACCATTTTTAGTTTATTTTTATTTAGTATATATCGTAATGATCTGAAAATATATGTCAGTTTTCGTATACCGCTTGTAGCATTAATTACGTGTTTTTTCCCACCGAAGTTTGTTATCAATCATTACACCCAAGTATCTTATGGAATCTACTCGTTCCAGTGAGTTACATAGACAATTAGAGAGACTTCTACAATCATTTATTTTGAGTACATTATTGATTGAAAGCTGACTTGGAATATTAAGACAAAATAGTAGATATTTCATTTTAGTTATGTTTAACGTGAGTAGATTGTCATCCAACCACTGTTTAATATTTTACAATATTAATTCCGTTCTATGAAATGTTTCTTCACATGCCTTACTTTTTATTACTAGTGCAGTATCATCAGCGAAAGTGATTATATTGCCATTAACTGGTAGTCTACATAACCCATTAATATAAATGAAATCCCGAAAGTAGTTTTTAAAAACATAATAAACAGTACCGTCAGCAATAAAATAAATTTCAAATAATAAAAACAATATTAGAAAGTAGGGAACTCACTCCCGACATCCATGCTATATATACGGTAGATTTAGTATTCACTGTACCAGTCTGAGGATGCCCGTAATAGGGTGAAACCGCATCGGTCGAAAATAAATAAGTGGAAAAAAGTTACAAAGGTTTTTTAATAAAAAAAAAATTCACAAACATATTCATTTATGTGATTGGTCACAGTGTCTGGATGGTCTTTTAGGGAGGTGTCTTGACCGTTGATGTTGAATTTATTGATTGGTGGTACTGGGTGATCAGATATTTCTTTGAAAATATGCCAGATTTTTTTGTTAATATTGCCGACTCTGGACAGTTTCCCTTCATAGTAGTTTTCTTTTGCAGTTTTAATAAGATTATTACACACGTTTCTGTATTTTTTTGAATAAATTTGGGCTTGAGTGTCCGGATAATTAAATAAGTTTTTGTGGAGCTTGTCCCGTTTTTTAAAACATAAAAAATAGGCGATCTGTGATCGTTGGTTTCGGTTTTTTTATTTTTTGAAGGGTATTTTTCGGTGAAATCCTCAATATGTTGCAAAGGGGTTTCAGAAAAGGTATTAAAAGCAATGTTTACGTCTGTGGAAATTAGAGTGAAGAACCAATTTTCCAAATTAATTAAAGAAGTTAGTTTCTCGAAATTAATCTTTTTTCTTTTTTTGTATTACTACAAGATTTTCCGGCAATGGGTTTCTTACTATTGTGGCCATGTAGTGGTCTGTTATGGTTGATTGAAATACAATTCCCTTGGCATTTCTTTTTGTTCGTATAAATATGTGGTCAATACATGAATTAGTCTTATCAGTTACTCTAGTAGGAGCATTAATATGAGAATATATATAAATACATACATCTTATTCATCTTGTCCTACTCGGGTCTGGAACCCATCGCATCGATAAGGCGCCTCCACGCGTCCTTGTCCTGCATCACTGCAGCGACCTCCGTCCATTGCAGGCCCAGTCTCCCCTCGCTCAGTTTCTGTAGTCGTTTATCTCACTTGTCTAGGGCGGCACGCTGGATGACCTCCCTCTGGAATAGCACTTCGAATATCACCAGATTTTGATCTTCTGGCATTCTTAATACATGACCACGTTACCTTAATTGTGACTTTTCTAGGAAGAGTAGCAGGAATGGTTCGATGTTTATCTCATCTCGGATCGTCGAGCTTCATATTCAATCAAATTTTGTAACTTTTTTTTTATTTTTTTATATGAATACCTCACAAGAGTCCCAACTGCTCCCAACCGTCTGGAGCCAGTGAGACTATGGCATTCCCAATTGGGGAATGTTGTGAGGCTGAAGGTATTGGGAGGGGAAGGAGAAGGGGAAGAGGAAGGTTGGGAATACCTGGCTATTCAGATCTGGTCACCAAACACAGCTAAAAGCCATTTCAAGCAACGTTTCAATTCTGAATGGTGGTCTTTCACCAGGGCGATACTGAGAGTATCTTCCACTCTGGAACGTGCGCAAATATACTATATATTATTTTTAAATGAATTAATTGTGAAACAACACAAATTAATTAAATAAAAATTACTTGCGCACGCCGGGATTTGAACCCGGGACCTTCGGATTCGTAGTCAAGAGCCTTACCCCTCGACCATGGAGGCCGTCAACTCCTGCCACTCCTCTCAATAATCTTATTTCGGCAGCTTGGACCCTGGAACGTAATCGCTCGTCCGTCATCCAGATTTGGTGACCATATTTAAGTGTGAGTGATACACTGATTTGTACACTGCCAACTTTGTCCCGATACTTAGCTCACCGAACTATAAAGTTGAAGCGGTACCTATTATTCGGCCAATTTCACCGTCTTGCGGGCAATCGTTTCAGAATTCGACCCCAAGGATTTTAACCTGTTTCAACTGTGCCCATTGTAGAAGATGTTGCACTAATTTGGTTCACTCCTATAAATATAACTTCTGTTTTTGAGGTGCTCGTCCTCATTTGTGCCCCCGTGCACTTTTCATTGAAGCGATTGATCCACCCTTTGCAGCCCCTCCTGGGACGCGGTTAATCTCACGATGTCATCAGCAAATAATAACGAGCTGATTTCAGTATCTCCAACTATTGCAGCATCCGGTGTTTGCTGGTATAGGCAATATGTATATATATATAGGCAATATGTATATATATACACAATATGTATATATATATAGGCAATATGTATATATATATATATATATATATACATATTGCCTATACACCCAAACAATATATGTATATATACATATATAATAGTCAAACTCCGTCTATGTAAGTACTTCCTCAAAATATTAGTAATTATATGTACAATGTTGTATAAAATATTTTTTTCATAAAATTAAGATTTTTTTATCTTGTGTAATATATGTCAAATATTATAAAAAAGAAGAAAAATCATGCATAGCACTATTTTTTTTCTTCATAATGATACGAACACCCTCCACACAGCATCCCCAAAGATGATATATGCCTTGAGGGAAATTATTTCCCTCAGAGCCTCCTAGGTGTTTCTGTAAAAAAAATAGCTTACATATTTAATTTAATAATATTATTCTTTAGATCCTACGTTGAAAATTAGATTTCTACATAATAAACACAAAGCATTTAAAAAATCGTCGAAGACTTCTACATCTTAAGAATGTACTCCATCAAAACTCATTGTGATCTCTAGGAAATATGTTTTTAATTTTATCTTTCATTTATTTGAATTCTCACGAGAAATTATTACAACGGTCTCTCTAAATACTGAATAAACTCCTTAAACGTTTTTTAAATTAAAAATAATGATGCAAACATCGTTCTTAATGGGTGGATAGCCTCGTTTGGCAAGGCTGGCAAATTATATTTTACTTTGTGGAAGATCCGAGGAAGATAAATCCTAGAAACCTCTTCGTTCCTTCCCCTCACCCCTGCATCTCCACTCTCCAAACCAAACACTTCCAACCCTTGGAACACCCCTCCCATTAACTTTGCCATATTGCACCTAACCTCACATTTATCACTGTGCAAATATCACTTTTACCTTGTGGGCGAGTAATAGGCAATTTCGGGATGATATGACATTTTTATTATTAAAAATGAGATCCTGGATGATTCTCGACATGTGTTGCAAAGTTTGTCACAATTTTACGGTTTTAAACATAGTATAACCTCCCTATAACCGAGTAATAACCTTGTTATAACGCAGCTGTAATCATGCTAAAACCTAGTTACTGAGTAATAATAAACTCTTATAACCAGGCTATAACCAAGTAAGTACCTACTCATAACCAAGCTTAAGCATGTTATTCCTATTGAATGACTGGAACTTGATTAGAAATGTTACGCCCGGACATAAGGTGTTACGTTCGCATACAAGACTAGAGACAAAATATAAAATAAATAACATTCCTGCAGGTTGGACACCTAATGTATGACTCCTATTAGCAATTAAAACATTTTTTCGAAATAATCACGGGTAACGACGAACAAGGTCATTTTAGAAAAGTTCAACCTCAATTTTTGGACCAGTCAACCTCAGTTTTGCAAAGCTCAGAGTGTGAGCATCAGTAGTAAATTTCTAGTTTTGTTTGTGATTGTCTCAAGTATGGAAGCTACTAACCAATGTATGTACATTATTTAGACACCATATATATTGTAATTTTCCTGTCCTAATATTTTAACCTACTTACAAAAGCTCACTTAAAAAAAATTAACATACGTAGTTACAAAAAACACTTGACATAAATTATAATTCATACACAAAACCGTGTACAATGTCACCTTAGAACGGAGTGCCTCAGTAAGGTGGCGTTTCTTTCGACCTCGTAAAAAATAATAAAATGGAATATAAATAAAAAATGCCACTGCTCGTCGATTTGATGCTCGTCAAATTTGATGGAGATGCAGATGGAGAAGCACTACATGATTTGATGGAGTTGCAGATGGAGAAGCACTACATGATTTGATGGAGTTGCAGATGGAGAAGCACTCCATGACTTGATGGAGTTGCAGATGGAGAAGCACTACATGATTTGATGGAGTTGCAGATGGAGAACCACTCCATGACTTGATGGAGTTGCAGATGGAGAAGCACTACATGATTTGATGGAGTTGCAGATGGAGAACCAGTACACGATTTGATGGAGTTGCAGATGGAGAAGCACTCCATGATTATTATTTTGACGACATGGTCACAGAAGACTGCATTATTCAGCAATATCATATTTCAACTAAAACGAAATATCCAACAAAAGTAAACTGTGAAGGAAACATGTTATTTGTTAATTAAAATGATAATGTGTGTCTGATGACCATAAGAGATTGTGGGTAGGACTTAAACAATTATTTTGGTGACCTTTACCGCGTAATGATATTATGTGGGTACGTTTCCTCGGGGGACCAATTTACCCTTATTCAAATAAAAGCGTGTCAATATTCAAGGGGGTGGAATTTCCCCATGCATGGTGTTTAGTTTACCATTGACCACCAAAAATGTGAGTTGTATCAATTATTAGAAAGATCATTGCCATGAACATGTTTAAGATCGATTATTTATTATTTGGCTCAGGGCCGAAGGTACTAGAATAGAAAACACCCCTTTTCCACTTAACCTCGATAAGAGATAATCATTAGTTTATCTTTAACATTTATCCATTTCTGAGGTTCGTGTTAAATTGGACCACTAAAAAATTGCTCTTAATTTTTTTAACTAACTAACCATCACGCCGTTTCTCTGCAAGAGTAGGCAGATAAGACGGACCGCCAAAGTTGATCTCGACATACACTTCTTGCTACATTCACATTCAAACATCGTCTCATACAATCTTTTCTGTTATTCTGACTTCTGACAACTCCCTAATCAAGTATTTGATTCACTTGATCGTTTCATGTCTTCCTCGGATGTCCCCGGCTTCTTCTTCCATTCACATTCGCATCATATATTCTCCTTACACTCTTTTCTTCGTTCATTCGCTTTACATGCCCAAACCATCTGAGCTTCCCTTTCTCAATCCTACTCATTACCCTTACATCAGCCTTGCATTCTTTACGAACCTCAACATTTCTCACACGATCGTACATATTTTTACCATACATTCGCCACAGAAATCTCATATTTACAGCATTCAGTCTACTTTCATCCTTCCTCTGCCAGTTACATACCTCACTGCCATACACCAGGGTTGGTATCAGCACTCTCGACTTTGCTTTGCTTCTTTGGGTAACTTCAGTCCTCTGTTAATGGAGTTTCCTGCATTCACCCTTCTTTAAATGGTCAAAAATCCACAGTATAAGAAGCACAAGAAGACATATTTAATAGTGTAATTTGTAGGTCTTTAGAAAATTTTGCATTCATTCAACTACTCTTTTGACTAAATATAGCATGGAATTTTTCAAATCTGTGATACATTTTTAAGACCTTTTTGAATAAAGTGCGCAACGTATCCATGGCTCTACTATGGATAGCGATGAGTTTAATACCTTAACCCTAGATATCTAACGTTCGTACGAACCCCATAAAATCTAATCATTCGTAAATTCGACGAACGATTTTTGAGGTCAATATTTATAATTAAAAACATATGTTTGTCAAGTTTATTAGACACGTACATGAGACAAAGTATATATAAAGGTAAATAAAAATAATTTATAAATTAATTAAAAATTACTTTTTATTCATCACTTTATAATCATCGCATATCTACGTGTTTCGAAAGCGATGCTTTCTTCATCAGGAATATATAGAACACTAAAAAATAATAATGTCAAGTATGGACAAATGATATACTCGTACATGGAACACAATAATCGAGGAATAGACAAATTCTAAACATAAACAAAAATTGATTAAAATAGGGAAGTAATTAATCAAAAATTATTATAAAACTTTGAATAAAAAAGTGTACTTAAGAAATTAAAAAACAAAATTATTTTTATTATTAATATTAAAATGAAAATAAATTTAATAGATAGCAATTTAAAAAATATATATTTTATTAAAAATTAACATTTTTTTTTAGTTTTTATGAGACTATAATAGACAACATACTTAAAAACTAAAATAACGTGTCTTCTTTGGCGAACAAAAATTATGAGATTCTCTTCTAACCAATCTTCGAAATGAGTAGATATGCAATGTCTCGAAAAATTGTGAAATTACCCGCCGGACTACCTCCCGACAGACCGTGGTGAGCACTGCTTGGACAAGTGACAACACGATCATCGGCGTGCGCGGCAAAAAGAGACAGCGTATTTGGTATCGCGTATTCGTCGATGCGATGAAGGTTAGATGTCCAGGATTAAAGTAGATGATATTCCTATGAAACTAAGCAGAAAATGCTTACATGTGAAAAAATATCTCAGTTTGGCAATGTAAAAAGTAATCAGGTTGTCCACTAAATCTATTTTCAGGAATTAAAGGGTTAGAAGAAAAGTGCTGGGAAGACGATACATTACTCCAACTCTATTATTTGATTATAAAACGCAAGGTAAACGAGTGCTCCACTTTACAAATTCAATAGTGTGAAATTGTTTGACTTGACTTACTTTCCTCTTTGAAAGCAAACAGTGCATCATTTCTAGAATCAGGTACGCTGTACCTAGAATTATTAACTTAACCATTAAGGATTTATTATTAGATTTGTGTAAAAATACCAAATGAGTTTCCAATAAAGCTTGAATGCCTGGTACTCCAAAAATAAAACCCTAAATTACCTGAAAAGTTTTCTCGTATTCAGAGCCGGCTCACAATAGGTTCAATTGGGACAGAAAAGGAGTAAAACAAAAATAAATTATTTTTTAAATTAGTAAGTAGTACTTTGTTTACACCACTCCACTATTTAATATATAAATATCAACGTTTTTCGAAAGCGAAGCTCCCCTCATCAGGATACACGGTAAACATTTTTTTACAGTAAAACCACACAGGAGACCCTGAAAAATAATTTCTCTCCAAGCTTTTGACATTTTTGGGGATGCTGTTGGAGGGCTGGCATATCATTCAATAGCCAAGCTGTTGAACACAAGAACGAGTCGTGGAAGCGAATCGTTTTCATGTTTTAAATGTCAACCGTCTACAAATGCTGGGCGTTTGGCGTGTTTCTCGAGTGTTCACCTATACATATGTATATATTAAACCGTGTAGTGGTGTAAAGAAAGTTCTCCTAATTATGTTTTTTAAATTATGACGCCACTAAATAATTATACATCTATTGAAGAAAATAAATTATTTTCGTCAAATTCAAGTGAAATCATAAAGTCAGAAAACAGAATTTTGTTTGTGGCAGACTGATTATCCAAGTTTACTTATCAATATCCATTTCAGTATTCCATTCAGTGTTGTTATACGGGTTGTTTCGATACCTCTGATAGAATCCCAATTGGTGGGTTGGCGAAGTTAATCTGGAAAACCAGATGAGAAAAAGGTGATAGGAAGGACTGAAGAGAAACAGGATCATGCCACGGAAATTGAATAAGCCTACCTTGGTTCGTGGATATCCTTACTTATTCACCTCACTGAAACTTCACGGTAATCCAGAATTGGCCAGATGCTCCGGTCACCTTTTGTTACTGCGGGACGAGCGGTTTGAGATCGAACTGACGTTTTCGGCACTTTCTTCTTCCAGTGACAAAAGGGATCGGATCGGGGGGGGAGTCGACAATTATGTATTTAAGATGCCAAAACATGGGTACTTATTACAGATTTAGAACATTTCATGAAAATTTTTAAGCTATTTCAATGTACTCTATATATCATTATGAGATATTTTATTAAAAAAAAGAGTGGTATCGGTTTTAATCATTCTGAAATATTAAAGAACATCAAAATAAAATGCTTATAATTCCAGGCGGCTAACTAACTAAATAACTAACCATCACGCCGTTTCCCCGCAGGGGTAGGCAGAGAGGACGGACCGCCAAACAACTCGATCTTGGCATACACTTCTTGCTTCATTCACATTCATTCACATTCCAGGCGACTGATTTAAAATAAACAGAAAAAACAGCGCTTATGAAAAAAATTGCTGGGTTTAAGGTCAAACCAATAAACGGTGTTGAAGTCAGATTGCTAACAAAGCTAAGTCGAGAAATATTTTGGATTTTCAGTAAACGCAATGTATCAAACGAATGACTCAAAAAAGTCCATAAAAAATTTTCTGCATTCTGCTGGGCAAACCACAAAATTCTATTATTTTAAGAATAATGATCTCCATACAAATTATGTTTTGAAAAAGCTTAGTAAATTAAGCGTCTGATTCAATACTTTGAAGATCATAAAGTTTGCCACTAAAACTTATTGCAAGAAAAAAACGAAAACCGTTGAATATTTTTTACAGAAAATTTTTTAATACTTTATTTAGCCAAGTGGGTCGTATGAAAAAGCTTGTGTGCTGCGGGTTACATCACTAGAGTAAACAGACCAGGAGCGCAATTACCGTTTTTGAATGAAGATTCCTTATCCCTTTCTTTAGGCTTAAAAACTTCTTGTTTTGGCTCTCTCGGGTGAAAGCGATCAGCTGTCATTCGCTCAATGACAGCTGACCGCTGTCATTATGGTTCAGTTATACATTATAATACATACCGCTTCATTAAAAATTTCAATATTTGCATAATTTTAATAAGAGAAAATTTCAATATTAAGTAAGTTAACAATTACGTTATTATATACTTTAAACATAATTAGCTAGTAAACATTATTACTCTTTTTTAAATGTATTGTCATTGACATGTAATCGAAATCGCAGTTAAGCAAAATGTTTTTGAGCTTAGGGAAAAGGATAAGGAATTTCTCTTAAAAAGATCCAGAATAGGCCCTCATATGGAAGTATTTACACATCGTAGTATAATTTGTAATCGTAGCCCACTGTAAGCTCATTTAAAGCCAATTCAGTAAGTCTTCATGAACTAAAGTTAAGAGTTAAATATCGCCCAATACATTCATTGTTTTTTTTTTTGCTTTAAAATAATAATTTAATCTCCAGTAAGTATTGCAGTGTACGAAAATTCTATGAAAGCTCAAGGTTTTTTGGAAAATACGGCCCTGCATACCTTGCTCAGCCATGCTCCATAATTTGAGTAGATTTACGACCGCACATGAATCTGTAATAAAGTTATCATTCATAGAAGCTTTCTTAGAGTACTTACGAGCTTTATTGATCGATAGCCTTTAAAAACTCTGATTTAAAAAATGACTTATTACCTTAACTAACAATCTCGACGTTGCTCAATCGCACACTAACGTTTTAGTACGCATATTTTACATCTACACACTAATTTAACTACATTTATTTTTTGTATGTGGTACCATATATGAAATACAACTGTCCTAATCAGAGGATCTCTGGCATGTGTGATGAATAACAATTTGATTTCATAAAGTTATATGCTCCATTTTATCCCTGTTTCAGGTCTCTTTGGCATTTCTATTCGGGGAATGGTGTAATGTTGAAGATAGTAGGAAAGCGAGCTAAATCCATTGTAAAGAACACATCGATCCTGACTAGTGGTCGCTCAACTCGGCGATATTAGTATTAAGTACTGTCCACTCTGAAACGCGATGCAAATATTTACAAAATAAATGTACGGGGTGTGTTCAAAAGAAAAGGTGAATTTTGAATTTTCGCGGGCTGTGTACATTCGATTATCGTTTTTATTATTATTTTGGTACACATATGTTTATCATATGTTATCATTATCAGCCATTTTGGATTAGTGGTTTGTTTTTGACAACTGGAAAGGTTAGTCGCGTTTTGTTTTTTTTTTCGATTTTTTACTAAAAAAATTAGGATTTTTTTTAAGAAATACTGATAAGGACATAGAAAAGAAAGCAAATTTAAAATTTCACTTCAATCTGACTGATGATGCTCCAGAAAACGGCTATCAAGTTCCGACCAAAACTAGGAAATTCCACCATAGGATTAACAATTATTAACAATTTTTTTCTAAAAATAATCATTTTTTTTGTTGTTTTTTATGAAAATCTGATGAGGACATAGAAAATAAAGAAAATCTAAAATTTCACTTCAATCATGACTGATGATGCCAATCATGACTGATGATGACTGATGATGCCTCAGAAAACGAAACTAAAGTAAAAAATCGAAGAACACACAAAAAAGTGACTAACCTTTCCAGTTGTCAAAAAAAAACCACTGATCCAAAATGGCTGATAATGCTAACATATGATAAACATATGTGTACCAACATAATAAAAATAATCGATAATCGAATGTACACAGCCCGCGAAAATTCAAAATTCACCTTTTCTTTTGAACACACTGCGTATTTTAGTAGTCTGTACGTGTGATTGACAATGGTTCAATTTTTTTTACTTTAACCAAACAGTGTTCAGAAATTAATGGTACTTTCCGATTCTATGTCATATTCTAAGACAATTTTATGATAAACTTTTTACATTATTTAGTGCTTTGCAAAATAGATAATCACATGGAAAGGCAAATTTTCGAATTTGTGATTTTTTTTTCGAAATAATCATGTATTAAATGTAATATAAATTACAAATATAAAATATATTTTAAGAAGTCAAATTCACAAATAAATTTATAATTTTTTTTAAGGTGAAAAAATGAATTACGATTTTTTGCGTTGTTTCTTTAAAATTCGAATAACTGAAAATATGTTAATGTGAAGAACACATTTTAAAGACGACGTGGGTAGCTTTGTATTGTCATAGTAATGACATTTTGTTTTTGCAAAATAACAAATATCTACATTTAAAAGCCAAGCTACATTTGATGGTATTTTATTTAATTAATCTGGTGTTAAGATCTTGACCACTGGGTTTAGGGCGATGGAATTTATCACTCTGACGCAAAGCTCGTAAAATTAAGTGTACATATGAAATGTTTTATTCATAAAAAGTTTAACCGTTTCTAGGCATACGTTCGAGAGTAGGGGAAACGTTTGATTTTTTTTCATCCATTATTATATTTTGTAAACATATTTGTTTTTTTACGCCTTTTGTTACTGCTCTACTGATTCACGTTAAAACTTTAAAAAAAGTTTTCTTTCATAAATCTAAAAAAAAAAACTCTTCCAGTGATTCACACGATGTATATCAATGATCCTAAAGTTATTCGTGACAAATTCCTATACCCACGTAAATACGTTTAATATCGTACAACTTAAGCACTATAGCTGATTTGAAAATAATCTGTTTAACCTTATAATATTTCTGAATTCGTCACCATAACGTATTATAACAATGTTGTATTGATTAGTTCAATGGTGTTCAATTACGCTCCATTTATAATTAGAGCCTTGCTTTGAAAAGGGATCCAACTCTAAAAAAAACATTATTGTGAAAAATTAAGAAAACTAATGGTTCATAAATATGCTATTACTGTTATTAATTACATATTTTTATTTAGTTCAACAATACGATATATATATAAATAAATATTTTATTTTGTTATTTAATTAATACGAGTATAAATGCATATAAAAACTGAAAACGTGGTAAAGGGGTCTATGTGGCATCATCACATAGATCCCTTTTCCATTGTACCTAATACGTTGGATTATAATATAACGTTATACATTCAAAGGTGTTTATTTTGAAACAAGATCAGTTCTACATATATAACATATTTGGATTTACATACCTAAGAATGAACTTTTAATTTAAATTTAAAACATACTGTTCATCAAAATATTTTGTCATCCGGCTTTAAATATGGTAGCATATCATTATAAAACAAATTTCAAGTCATAAATTAAAACAATATTAGAAAGCAGGGGAACCCACTCCTGACATCGATGCTGTAAATACCATAGAATTAGTTTTAATTGTGCTAGTCCGACGATACTCGTGATAGGATGAAACCGGTCCAGTCGAAAATAAATAAGTGGAAAAAAGTTAAAAAGGTTTTTTAATAAAATGTAATCATTTCAATAATTACAGTAATATTTAAATTAAATCTGAATAAAAAAAAAAAAAAAAATAAAGACTTTATATTAATTCAAAAGAGTGAATTAAATTGAATACACATTCATTTTTAATAATCTAATGAGATCTGAGAGGAGCTGTCAAAATGACTCTTAGATCTGTTTTCCATTAAGATGTAATAACCGGATGTGAAAGCGATGTTGATGGCACGCGTTTCCCATTTCGGGTTACCTACCCATCACATGCATTAATTAGGGTTTTATGCTTGTTGTCCTTCCGTTAAAAAACGTTTTCTTTGTAATTTTTTTTTGCCTTTTTTGCAAAATTCATCGGACTTATGTAAAACTCACACTCAAACGGCATCACGGCATCTTGGATGATGGTTAGATCTGCATTCCACGATAGAAAATCTTTAAACCGACCTAACTAAAAATATTGCTAACTGAAACTGTCTAAAAATGGTGGTAGCATATAGAAATCGAACTTCTGAATTGTTCCCCACCATTATCCCATATTTGACAAAATAATGGTTAGATCCCTTTTCAAAGCGAGGCTTCAATTATATTATAACTGATCACGTAGCGTTAATTGGATTGATACAAAGTGAATCTATTCGTTAATGACAATGTATCAGAATACCTTAGTAAATTACTTATTGATGTACCTGCTATCTAAATTCATGTTTCAAAATATAGTATTCCAACAGTCTAATTGTAATTTGTTAATTGATCATACTGTGGAAGATCGATATCATAATGTCCCGCCTACGCATGTTCATGGTGTTTATACGTGTAGCAGAACTAAATTGAGTTCATTGTATGCGAAGGTTTTTTCTGGGGTTATTGCTTAGTGGCCTGCGAAAGTTGGTACCCAAGCTAAACGTATATAAGACTGAATGATCAACGTTTAAGAGGAACGGCTGCGCAGCCCGTTTCATACAAAACTTAATTTTGGATTTGAGGCCAAAATACTCACCTAAACCTAATGATCTTTTTTCCATCAGAAAGTATAGTAAATATATAGTACAGATGAGATTTAATTTATTTATTTTTGTTGTACATTACGAAATATAGGCCGTTAAAAAAAGATTTTTCGCGATTTTACAGACAATTTTTACAATTATTTAGAGTAATGTAAAAAAAAAAGTTTAACCCCGTCTACTTTTAAAATATAATGAAATATAAAATTAAAAAGTATATATTAAAATAAGCATTATGATGGACTTTAAATTATGTTAAAAGCGACCAATTTACGTCGAAACACAAATTTGCCGTAATTTAAAATATCGACCCGAAATATAGTTTTTTTTGTTATGTTTAATTTTTACATATTTATTTCCATAATCATATTTACATAGCAAATACGATAATTTAAAAAAAATACAATAAACCCGCAAATAATTTTCTAAATTACTATTACTGCTCTATAATTATCATAATTTAAAACAAAAATAATTAAAATACTTCTCATACGTACTAGATATTTACGAAACTTTTAATTAAAAAATACATATCATTCAGTTTGGACGAGTATTTTGACCTAATACTAATCCAAAATTAAGTTATGCATTAAACAGGCAGCGCAGCCGTTCCTCTTAAGAGCTTAAAGTGCTTTATGCTATTATTTTACCCAGCGATGTGGAAGAGTTTATATGCGTAAGATAAACTTTTAAGTTATTTATTATTTTTCTTGTTATTTCATGAAACTCGGTAGCACTTGAAATCTGTTGAAAGGAAAAACTAATTAATACAACATTGTTGTGATAGGGACATGGAAAGACGGGCGAATGCAAGAAACTCCATTAACTGAGGACTGAATGCAGTTGGCGCTAGCAAAAAGTTATCCAAAGAAGCGAAACTGGCAGTCCACAACGGAATGCTGATACTATCCATAATTTATGGCAGTGAGGCGTGGAACTGGTAGAGGAAGGATGAAAGTAAACTGAATGCTGTAGAAATGAGATATATACGTCACAAATTAGTATAATTTCTTCAAACGATTGGTACGTATGTATTCATATATTCCTGGTGAAGAAATCATCGCTTTCGAAAGATGTAGATATCTATGTATATTTATAACGTGGTGAATATATATATTTTTTTTAAATTAATTTACTATGCATTATTTTAATCTACCTGTATTTAAAAAAAATAATATTGTTTTCTTCTGTGTATTATTTTCTTAGAGCTTGAGATTAAAGGGGCATTCAAAAACACACACTTCGTAGTCTGCTAACGCAAGAAATACTACGAATGATTTATGTATAAATTCTTCGCTGTTATTTACGAAAATGTATAAGGTTTCCAATGACAAAAGTTCTTAAATTGTAATTGTAGTTGTTGAGTTCTATACTATGAAATTTTAGGTAAAACGCTCAAAAATGCACTGGTTTTCAAACTGCACAAATTTTCAGACATTTCATAGAATTTAAACGGCTAAATTTCAAGGATTTTCAACATTGGAAACCTTAGACATTTTCCTAAATACCCGTATAGAATTTACAGAAATGTTTGTTCTGTTGTTGTCCAGGGGTCGTGAGATCAATTCCTCGGCTCACTAAGTCCTCCATAATTGCCAAACAACTAATTTGGCTTATTATGATGGCAGTAGGTGATTTTTAATTATTGTCGGGTTATTCGTAACACAGGAATGTTTGTATTTCGTTTAAAAAATATATATATATACTCATATATTACGCTTGTTTAATAATTTTGAGAGTTAATAAAGGTTATTTCGGAGCTTCGTTGATGGGTGATAGAGATGATAAGAATTAAAACATGTTTGTTGACTTAAAAACTGTGCAATTTTCACACATATTAGTTATGTACATATTTAGTTGCATCTACTTGCCTTCTCATCCTCATGAATATTGCCATTAATTATTTCTGAATGCGCCAGGGTTCTTCCATCAGCCCAATATTATAAGACTTGGACTTTGGATGGATTGAGATGGGTCGAGAAGCTCTTGCCGTCGATGGGTTATTGTTATTTTTGACTAGATTAAAACACTAATTGTTAACAATGATGTTATAGTGTTGTGGTCTAACAAGGCTTTAATATATCTACAGTTGAACTAAATTATTGAAATACTGTTGTTTTATTGAGAATTTGGTGATAAAGAAGACCGAATAAGGCAGTTGACATTATTTATAAGTTTGACAGTCTGAAAAATAAAGGAAACAATGATTTGCATTATTCAAGAGAAAAGATTACCTGTTATTTGGTTGCGTTCACACTGAGTAGTTTCTAATATGAAAGAGCAATCACATTCTGAAATAAACTAAAAATGGGTGAAAATAAAGGATAACATTAAAATATTAAAAGAACTAATAATCAAATAATGATCTTACTATTAAAAACCGAACAATTTCCTTACAAAAAATTCAATTATTTCCTAGTTATGCCCGATTCCTGAATAATCTTCCCCCTTCACGTATTCGCATAAAACTTCCAGAGTACTCGCTAATGAGGTATACAGCCTTGTATCGTCCTATTCATCGCGAATTTGAAAAAAAACCCATGGCTTTATAAAAGATAGGAGGCTTTACAATTCGCGGATAATTATTTTCATGAAGTTCGCCGGTGGAAATTTATTTAACTGGCATTCAGTTACTACAAAAAGTGTGGAATTTTGTTTTTGCGACAACCTACAATTTTTTTTGTTAAGATTTAATCATTCGTATTCTATATCAGTATTACTGATTTTTTTTTAACTTTTACTTCGTATTAAATAAAAAAAACTGTCAGTTATTACAACTCTTTTGATGGCGGTAAAAAGTTTGTGAACATTTTTTTAAAAACAGGTTTTTTTACAATAAAAAACACATAAATTTGTTGTAGACCACATTTATTTTATTAAAACTCTACCGGTTTCGGAAGCACCCTTCCTTCATCAGGAGAATATTGAAACTAATTTATGATATAGAATATTGACAAGACATAAATTTTAGATGTTGGAGTGGGGGGTAAGCAATTTTTTACTTACCGTCATCGTTTTCATTGTAACTGTCAGAAATCACGTCTTGATTTGAGTTTGTTGAGAGCTTTTTCAATATTGTAATAGTGTCTAGGTTTATCTTTTTTTCTAATGACTAAGTAAATTTATTTTTCTGTGAACGAATTAGTTTTCCGACATAATTGTGTAAAAAAATCGAAAATGAAAGCTCTGAAAATGCTCTTAAAAACTAATTAAGTTTCAGGTTAAATTATTTCAGTAGTGGTGAAGATTTTTCTCTTGTTTTCTCAAATGGTTTCATATTCAATGTTTTTGTTTGTTAGTTATGTCTTAATAATCATAGTATTCATTCTTTTTTTGTCAATGGGTTATCTTTCTTTTAATAATGTTGATAAATATTTAATATTGCATATTCTTATAATATTTAAACAAAGTTCTTAAAATGTTACTGAAAAAATTGAACAGTATTTTTATATAAATGCCACAACGCTTTGTTTCCCAAAACCCAGTATATTTACGTATGGGCCTGCCACTGAGAGCTCCATTTTAACCTCTACTTACATGACATCTAGAATCTACATATATACATTTATTATGAGAAAGAGGGGTTACAACGAATCCATCGGTGGAATTCGGATTTTTAGAGAAAATCGTAAACAGGAAGAATCCTCCATCAAAATCTTTTATAAATATTTTATTAAGCTCCACTCGGAAGGCACGTAAAAATACAATGCATCGGAAAGAAATCATATGAAAAATAAACATACCTCCAACGCGTTTGATGCGTTCAAGCGAGAATCTTCCAACCCTTCTCCGATGGGATTTTACCGGATATTAGCATTTTAAAAAGGGAATATCCAATCCAATACGAGCAGAAAGGGCGACAAATAAATATTTTTCTATCTCGCGACGCACGTCTGGAAAATATTTTACCCTATAAAAGCAAATGTTTGACACGTTCAAATAACATTTCAGTGAATTTTACGAGTAACTCAGATTTGTAGAAGTTGTTTAGAAATGGTAAAATTAATCTTAACTCCCGCAGAAAATACATTTTAATAATAATAATAACGACAGTTTACTTAATTTTATACAAACCTAGTGACAGTAACCACAATACTTGATAGGATATACATATATACCTTATTCGTATAATCTCAAAGTGGCACAAACTCACAAAAAATATCTCTGGCGTCATGAAATATGCAGAGCATTTTCTGTCTGCAGTTTTTTTCGAGATGTTATTTTCAATGAGCTTTGAAACTTCCATTAAAGCATTCTTAATTATTTTTTAATCTTCAATGAGAAAAATCATTTGGTAAAAGCATTGTCGAAGTCTAACGAAAGACAAGATAAATTGTTTGACTTATCATCTTGTTTCATAAATAATGTAATTTTATGCATATCCCGGGTGAATCCGGGTAGGGTTTCAGGTTAAATAGCTTACACCCTTCCAAATATTGTAAATTATGAGACGGCTTTTTTGAGGTCAGTCTATTTAGGCGAAAAATAAAATTTTTACATTTTTTGTAAGTATGCCAATTTTCATAGAAATGTTGTATTCGTGGTAACATTAATGTGTTATGATTTCCAACATTTTCCCGGAATTGAAGGTTGTACGGTATTTCACCTACCTTCACGTTACCTATCATTTCATACCTTCGCGTGGGCGACGTTAATCATAGAAACTAAAAATTTATCATGTATTCTGGTTTGAAATAAGTGTGTTCATTTTTCGATCACAATAACCGACGACGCTCGCTTATTGTGATCGAAAAATGAGACATGATTATAATATTCGTTGATTAACTTACATTTTTTAAAAAGTTAATCTGTTAATAAGTCAGAGCGGTAGTCTCCTTAGCTCTAGACTTGGCTCGGAATCCGAGGTAGTCAAACTTTTTTATATTCTATCTAATTGAAAGATTCCAGATAATACGATATATTTAATATAAACATATGAAAACATTTAAAAAGTGCATCTTGTTCCAAGGTGGAAGAAACTCTCAGTATCGCCCTAAAATAGCTTTAGGTACTTATTTTTACTGACCAGATCTGACGACCTTCGTGGTTGAGTGGCTACAATCTTTGGCTACGAATCTGGAGGTCGCCTGTTCGAATCCAGGCGTGCGCAAGTAAATTTTATTATATCGGTGTTGTTACCAATTTACCCTATATTTGCGGCGCGTTCCAGGGTAGTGGATACTTTCAGTATCGCCCTGGTAAAAATCCACTATTCAGAATCAAAGCGTTGCTTAATTTGGCTTTAGCCGTATGTGGCGACTAGATCTGAATAGTCAGGTACTTCCCCACCTTTCTCTTACCCATCTCCTTCCCATCCTACACTATCTTCAGCCTCACAACATACCCAATTGGGGGTGGCATAGTCTCACTAACTCCAGACGGTTGCAGCAGCTGGGACTTTTTTATTGCATTCACATAAAAAAGCCAGTCAAATATTTCTCAAACATCCTCACATCTCTTACCAATCCCCATTGTTTTTGGCCCTCACAACCTTTCCCTAAAAACGAGGTTCTCGCTGTTTTTTTTTTGGAACTCTTGTACTGTATTACATAAACACAGATAAAATATCATAACACGTACCCTTTGTTTTAGACTAAGAGATGCTCTCAGTATTACCATAGTGTGGGATTATCATTCAGCATCAAAAGTTTGCCTGAAATTAGTTTAAATATGTTATGAAACCAGACATTTGTGACCTGATACTTCCAAGACTTCCATTTCACCGTCTCCTTTCCATCCCCCATAAAAAATAATTGGTGAGCATCAAACGTGTTGATTCCATAACTTCTAGCACTATATATACTCTGACTACCACTAGAGAGGAAGTGAGGGTACATAAAAACAGATTTCATTGTTCATTGGATGTTGACGTCTCGACATGTTCGCCAAGTACCTACCCTGGGTATTTTTGGAAAATATGCTTTTAAGTGGAATGGATTTAATGGATGAATTTAAATCAAATGGAATAGTTTTCAATGGACAATATGGTAAAAACATTTTATATTAAATGAAAAACACAATTTGTAAAACACCACTTTTATTTAATAAAAGTGGTGTTTTACAAATTGTGTTTTTCATTTAATATATAATGTCACACCCCAAAGTGTTTGCTTCCTTCGAATAAAAGTGGTGTTTTACAAATTGTGTTTTTCATTTAATATATAATGTCACACCCAAAGTGTTTGCTTCCTTCGAAAAAAAAAAAAAACATTTTAGTTGAATGGATGTATTTTTCATAGTAAAAAGTATATTTTATTTTTGTATTTTTTAGATACTTGTAATGTAAAACTGTCAGTTTGAAAGTGGCCTTGGATCCCGAAACAGCTGTCACAATATTAAAAACTAAAAATACGCGCGGAACTTAATAATGGCATCATTAAATTTGATTTACATCAAATTTCTAAAAAAAAAACTGAACGGATCTACCAATTAAACACAAAAACAATTAATAAAAACTATATCGCAGTAAACAATTACATATTGTCACTGAAATGAGTCAAAAACTCCCATCTCATAATATTATGAATAGAATTTCAATATTTTACATTAATTCTCATATAAAAATCAAGATTCATAATTAGTTTTACGTTTCGTAAAATATTCGTTTTTATCGTCTCCTGTAAAGTTTTCATTCCGTGGTTTAAAGGGTTTTACCCATTTAAAGTCCATTTTATTATTATTCAATAGTAGTTACTTTCCGGATTAGTTCGAAATATACAGTATTTTCCATATTAGAACATACTTCAGCTCCATAGCTTGTGAGAGAAATCATTTAATCATAATGCTAATATTTTATGTTGTCTATGCGCTTTGTAGCTACAATAAATGTTTTTGGGTGATTTATAGTTTTTTTCAGTTCCTGTTTAACCTTTACTTAAATTAAGGTGAAAAATTAACGTATGATCCGATAGGGGGTCCCTAGGTACCCCCCCCCCCCCGCGAAGCGTCCGTGACTCTTAAATTTCATTTTGCCTTTTCTATTAACACTCTTATGTTCGTTACTACTGTTTTAACCAATCGTTTATAAATAATGAAAAATGGTAAAAAAAAGAGTCCGAAAGCGAGAGGACAATTGCAAGATTATTTTAGCAATGTGAAATTGAATGAAAATGTGATAGATTGTGTCAAAATGCTTAACATTTTGCTGTTTTTTTTTTACGTTAACAACTGACCTGTCGAACGTAGCTAACCATCTAATAGACAATCACCACTCATTCCATAAAGACACAGATGTTACAATATTACATGTGTGCAATATCGGTAAAATTAGATAAATTAGAATCATTAGAAATTAATCGGCTAATAAGCAAAGTAGAAGAAAAGTACGTAATGAATAATCAATTAGAGAAAAATGCTGACTCTCCGCTAATATATCCATTATAGTATAACCTTACTTATATGCAGTAATAGTATATAACCATGAATATAAATAGGAAGCACATGCAAAATACCAGGATAAAATGTAACTGGGAATTTTTATCGCAGACATCCAAGGCGAACTCTTAGAAGATATTACCCTGATGTGTACCTATCATAACATAATAAAATATTTTTAAAACCCAACATAAATGTACCTAGTTATCCGTAGTTCATGTGACTATGAGACAAAACTACTATAAAAGTTCATCCTAGCAAACAAGACGGAAATCACAGGGAAATAACAAAACTAGAAAGAACCATCTGTTCAAATAAAAGCTGACGAATGACTTTATATAATTAAAAAAAACCATAGATTCAGTAAATAAACACAATGTAATCCGTCTTCCAGATGGTAATAAACCATCCCGAAAGCAGTTTTTAAAAACATAATAAACAGTACCGTCAGCAATAAAATAAATTTCAAATAATAAAACGAATATTAGAAAGCAGGGAACTCACTCCCGACATCCATGCTATATATACCATAGATTTAGTATTCATTATACCAATCTGAGGATGCCCATGATAGGGTGAAATCGGTCCGGTCGAAAATAAATAAGTGGAAAAAAGTTACAAAGGTTTTTTAATAAAAAAAAATCATTTTAGTCTAATACATACTCAACAATTTTGCAAATGTGACTTCTGAGCTTTCTGCTTCAAGGTACAGATTTTAGCATACAGTTATTTAATTGAATGCTTAACAAACTACTGCTGATCAGTATATTCTCCCAGACAAATTCCATGGTCTTGTCACCAACCCAACGAATCGACACTTTGTTCAGCGGAATTGGTCTGCTTTTTGATGGAAATGGAGCGTTTAATTATGGTTTCGGTTATTTTATGGTTTCCTCTGGAAATTGTATAACATGTAATTATGATGACGCCACCCTACAGACTACAGGCAGACATGCTGCAACTAACCTGAAGTTTATAATGAATGACGATCATCAGTACCGCTACATCACAGGGTGGGATTTAGCCATCTTCACAAATGATGTGATTTGAAATTCTCACCTCCAAATTCCTGATTAATTTTTGGAAAAATACGGCGCGTCGCACTTCTTCCTCTTTTATCCAACGTTTCTTCGAGCCTTGCACTATCCACCATCAAGGCACATCTGCCCTGATGGATAGATGTTAGAAATTTTGTCGAAAGGAGAAAGAAGCATAACGATACTTATATGTCCCATGGTCTGCCCCTGGATCACTTCACCTAATCAAAATTGTAGGAATTTTTTTGATTAAAAAACCTTTGTAACTTTTTTCCACTTATTTAAATAAGTGGAAAAAAGTTACAAATATTGTTTAATCAAAGAAATTCATATTAAAATGGAATTCCACTTTCAATTTACCATTTCAAATTTGGGGAAAATTGTCGGGGTCCTGTTATACCGACCCTGATGTATGACAGAAAGGCATAGCGAGGAATTCAGACTTTTTTCATCCCTCCTTTGCCGGAAAAGAAAATATGACAATTAACTTTATACTGTAGAAATAAGATCCTTGAGGCGTATATGCGTAAAAAAACATAACCGATCGTGTTACAAATGTGGAGAGCTGATGAATGGAACGCTAGGAGAAAAAGTGAATGATCGATAAAGACCGAAAAAGATTTTTTAAAAGACGTGGTACGAGTGAATCAAACGTTTGAGTCGTTTGAGTCGGGTTTGTTCAAGAGCCAGAACAACAGAAGAGTATGTACGAATGTGAATGAAGCAAGGTGCATGTGCCAAGACATGGAGTGGGAACCTCCGGGGAATCAGTTCGATGGTTGTTTAGTCAGGAAAAATAATTTATTGTTCATTTTTATATTTTATGTTTCACTTGTTAAAAATATAATTGATATGGAGTAATAATTAACGTGTAGATATTGTAAAAATGTATTAAATCTAATATACATCACACGTATTTTTGTACTTATATTTTAACTTAAAGATGTACCCCCACAAATAGCCTTGCTTGTGTGTATCGGGTGGGTGGTCTTTTTTATTTAGTTATAAAAAGTTTTTTTACTTTTTAATTTTTTTTTTTTTTTTAATGTGATTTTCTATTTTTAGTTTGAGTGTTCAGTGCGCTTTTTATTGTGTTGTGTAGTCTATAAGTATATGAGTCGAATCTTTTTCAGTGATTTTTTAAAGAATTTTATTTCTTGGCATCTGTTATAGTTTTGTTGTACTTAAGTTTTTTTTTTATAAGTTTCTGAATCGATAATATACGCTTTTATATGAAAATTTTGTATTTCTGAATGGTGCAGTTTAATTTAAAATACCTTCTATATTTATTTTTAAAATTGTCTGGTATAGGAGCAAAGTGTTAAATTTTCTGAATTTATCTTGTGGTAGTATTATTCAGAACACAGTTCTGTCCTGTCTTTGTAGAGACGTAGTTTGTATCAAGCGGATCACTTGCGTCACTTCGCCCCGTTTTATATGAGATTCGATTAGCAAAATGCTAAATACGGGCTAACTTCCTTGCTATGCAAAACCTTCATTAAGCATGCAAAGAACCATAGAATTGGTTAGTTAGCGAATGCAATTATGGTCTCTATTGACGAGAACAACCCCAATTACTTAATGCATCCAATTGGGTAGGGTTTTAACTGTTTTAAATGGACTACGTGCGGGTAACTAATTAACCATCACGCCGTTTCGCGGCAGGGGTAGGCAGAGCGGACGGACCGCTAAACAATTCGATCTTGACATACACTTCTTGCTTCATTCATATTCATACATCGTCTCAGATATTCTCTTCTGTTATTCCGACTTCTAGCATGGCCCGACTGAAGTATTTTATTTTATTTATTAATTTTGTTTTTCATATTTTGAATTATACAATTACATAGAATTGTATAGTATTTACAACACTAGTATTATTTAGTATATTGTTTATCCTGATGAGGAAAGCTTTGCTTCTGAAACACGTATATATTTATATGTTAAAAACAGTCGTGTAAACAAAGTTCTTCTTATTAATATTATATGGAAATATTCCAATTATATATATGGATATGTTCCAGAGTGGAAGATGCTCTCAATATCGTCCTGGTGAAAGACCACTATTCAGAATTGAAACGTTGCTTGAAATCGCTTTTAGTCGTGTTTGGTGACCAGATGCGAATAGCCAGGTATTTATCCACCTTCCTCCCCCCTTCTCCTTCCCCTCCTCTATACCTTCAGCATCAAAACATTTCCCGATTGGGAATGCCATAGTCTCACTGGCTCCAGACGGTTGGGACCAGTTGGGACTCTTGTGCGGTATTCGTATTAAAAAAAATAAATATATATATGTATTTCTTTGGGTTAAAATATTTTTTTTTTTACTACAATGTTTACATTTGTTTCCACAATACCTTGGCTAAAAGTAATCGATATTCAAGTACATTTTTTTCCTTTTAAATTGTGTTGTCTATTAGGTAAAAGGGTTGCATGTGACTACCGCACCATGACTAAAAACTAGATATGTACTTTTGTAACTTTTATATATGATTAGAGGTCATTATCTACTAAAAATCAATACGGTATCTTCGGAATGGGTATCACCAGTGATCCTTTAAATGTAATAGCATATCATTTACATATCGCGAATTGAACACGATTTCGTGGAAACGATTAAACTACTGTAGGATATTTAAATAAATATCGCCTAATACAAAATCAATGGATACAATGTTTGCATAATGCACTTACATACTACACGCCATACGAGCTAACTAAAAATATAACTAAAAATCGGATATTTATCCGAGACACTATCTAGGTTACAATTGTGTTCGTTAAGAACTTTGTAACCATCATAAAGATAGCTGCCAATAATATGGGATTAAAAAATAGAGGATGATATTGACAAAGTCTTGAATTTGAAATATGATATCGATGAAGATGACATAAATTGAACAGGTGTCATGAGCTAAGTTAGTTAAGCGGTTGTCCCGGAAAGACAGAGGTCCTGGGTTCGAGTCCCAAATGCGACTTTTTTTAATATTTTCTGTTTTTTTTTTCGGTATCATATTTCATTTAGGTTATGTTAATATTATCTTATTCAATGATTAAGTGTAATGTCTGTACATTTTTTATAATAGCTATGGGTCCAACGTTTTATTATTATATTGGGATGACGTAATAATAGTCAATAGACTGTAATTAACACAATATAATATATCGGATGAGGTGATAATAGTCAATAGACTGTAATTAACACAATATAATATATCGGATGAGGTGATAATATACAATAGACTGTAATTAACACAATATAATATATCGGATGAGGTGATAATAGTCAATAGACTGTAATTAACACAATATAATATATCGGATGAGGTGATAATAGTCAATAGACTGTAATTAACACAATATAATATATCGGATGAGGTGATAATAGTCAATAGACTGTAATTAACACAATATAACATATCGGATGAGGTGATATTGAAGAGAGACAGAATAATCATGCATAGGTACTTTTTTCATATATCCCCCTTTCACATCGTCTCCTTTACACAAGGTTTCAGTCACACGTTCATTATGGTCATACATTAAAGAATATATGGTTAAAGTGCCTCCTATGCAGATATAAAAGGAAGCCCGTGTGCCTATGACTTAGTGCCTTTTTGTTCTAGACCCGAGGGAGCCAATGAAAATACAGAAAATACAGCGCTGTCTCTCTCATTGCCTGCATTGTATATTACCATTATAGTTGATCGAAATTAAATGATGGTGAATTTTTTTTTTTTTGCATTGAAAATTTAAAGCCTGAATGGCCAGACTTTTGAATCATGAAACACGCCCACGTCGCATTTCTTTAATTCCTTTTTGAATCATTATATGATTACATCGAATATGGTTCAATACTCGTACATTGCCCCTAACGTAGACTCAGAAACAAGGAATTGCTTTTCCTCAATCAGCACTCTACTAATTATGGGTACCATTCTCCACTGTCCAGAATGTCAGAGCCTTGAAATTTTCGGAACCAGTCTAAATGATTTTTTTTCAGGCTTTACGTAATTATAAGTTAAAAATGATCATTTAGAATGTCTGAAATCATGAACCCTACCAAAACCTTATTAAGGCGTTGAATGTTCTCTCAAATATGTATTTTTGTCATTGCTTCATTAATTTATTTTGTATATTCTGTTATTTTTCTGTAGCTTTTGTTTATCTCATTTCGTGTTGTGTATTCTGTGTGTAACCGACGTGATCGTAATTATCATGATTCTTAGGATTCCAATTTGGCAACATTATGTTTATCAATGTACTTCGTGATTTGTATTGTACTATTGGCATTGTATCTTATGTAAGATTTATAACATTTGTTCTGTCTCGCAGTGTTATCGACGTGATTGGAGCACACGGTAATTTCCATAATAGATTGACTCCGCAGGAGCCCAGTACCGTGTGGCAGACTTTCCTATCACTTCGATAACACATCCGACCCCGCGACAGCACGATACCGTGTTGCGGGTTTTTGACAATGCAACTAACCCCGTGGCAGCACAATACCGTGCACGGACCCCTTATTTACATGTCTGCCTCAGCAGCGCCCCTAGTGTAGAAAACTTGTATCACTTTGTAATGATATAAAAGCGAAAATTTCTGAAAATAAAACCAGTCACACTCGGACGAGCAATCGTGACTCGTACCCAGTCACATCTTGTAACGAAAGAAAGTCTTTCATTTCTCCTGCCTCCCACCTGAAGGATTCCTGAACCTGCCTCAAGGATAGTCGGCCCCGTACCCCCAGAAGCATAGAAAGTGACTTGACCAGCACCCTACATGTTTACAGTCTTGTAACGACAATGGTCGCTTACACTGTGTAATTGTCCAATGATCCGTCAATAAAAAAAAAATATTTTCGCAATACTGACTGATTGCATGCAATCTGTTAAAAATAAGCCTTAAGTTATACGTCCAGATTGTTTAATTAAAATGTATGTGCTATATCATACTCTTGGATTGATTTATCACGAAAACGAATAACCCGACTCCGGTGATAAAAATCCACGATTATGCGACAAAAAATAAGAACAAGACATAAAATGGCTCGTTTTCGTTCGTCAAACTTCAACCATATTGGGGTGTTGGTGACACACTTGCCTGCCTACACGAACAGCTTAAAAATTTCAATATCGGTTTGTCGGGGCACCTTCCATAGATATGTTAGTAAAACAGGTACTACATTCCCATCTTTTAAATGTCGTGTATTCCCAGATACATTACATTTTCTTTTTAATTCATTGCGTTTTTGAGACGTGTTCAAAATACTATAATTTTTCAGGGTAACGGCGGTTTTTTTCTCATGGTACCTAGGCGAAAACTTTCGTAATGTTTGTTCGTCTTTCGATTTCTTCTTCGTTGGTTGGCTTTATTATTTATTTTTCATGGTAGTTACTACCTAAACCATCATCAATGTCACACTATTTCACCTGAGCAATAGCGGGTCAACTTGAATCGACAAGACGTGCCAAGAAAACTGAAGGTGAAATCCTTTCAAATTCTAAAACGGTTAGCTTACCAGAGCTTTTTCGGTCTCTCAGTATACCCCGTCTGTTGTAAATGAAATCCCGCTATTTTGAAATATTTCACAGGGTGGTAGATAAAAATTGTTGAGCTATAATAGAACTGGAGGGTTACTTTTGGTACTTTACCGAAAAGTCTTAGACTCAAAGAGGGGGCTTAGACAGGTAGTTCTGATGAAAAATTGAGAAGAAAATAAAGCTTTTACTGCGTAACTACGTGATACGATTTCTAAGATACCTCGCGGTCTTTTCAAAATTTTAAATTATTTTATGTCCCACAAATATGATTATTGACATTTCAATGACAATACACATATCACGTACGCGGTAATAATGCTATATTCTTCACTAGTCAGAAGGACACTGGAATATGCATCGCCTGTCGGGAATCCCAAATATAGCTAACATCGAAAGTATGGAACGAATCAAAATAAATTCATTAAGTTTCTCCGATTCAAAGACAGTAAAACTATTAGTCTTCGTTCCAATATCTGAAACTAAGGCGATCTAATCCTAAATAATGAATTAGACAGCCCTGAAGTCCTACCTCATATCAGCAATACCCTCCTTAAGGAAACGGAACATTGTTTGGAAAGGTGACGTGTTAATACGGAAGAGATAGGGAGCCGTCTAATATTAATAACGATTAAGTCATAAGCGATCGTTTTAAAAATATTTTATAAAACACGACGTTAAAATAGAGTAAAAATATCAATACTATTTAAATAACAGAACCACACGTGTTATTTCCATTTTTCAGAGAAAATACTTTCCACTTTCTTTCTATTGGAGTAATTTCATCAAATTACTTTTTCAACTTTACATCTTAATAGAGATCATCTTCAAAACTATCTTCAAAAATTTTTTTTTTTTTGAAGTGCACAAAACCTCAAGTTTTCAAGGGAAGTTTGTAATATGTACATAGAATTACTGAATGCGGAGACTTAGCATGCCATCGAAACGCACTCGCCACAACATACTATTTTACACATTAAACAACAAAACAAACGCTGTAGCAAATTAACCAATTGCCCGTATTCTCCAAAGATTCAATAATCTTTGTCACGACTCAAATTCGACATATTTTTAACTTAATCAATGCGCACTCACCACTCACCACTACATAGCGCAATTCAGACACGTAGGTACACATACACGTTCACATACACACACACACACCCACACACACACACACACACATATACAACCATTATACACTATACACATTTTTCATATACCGTTTATCGTTACATCAAATCATTCCTTAGCATGTGCAAATCCGCCCGGTAAAATGTATATAATCACAGATATTTCAAATATGAAATATCATTGGTACCGATATTTGTAATATTTTTCTAAATCCTTTTAAACTGTACACCTCTCATTTAAGGCTGTTAAATAATTCGCATTTCGAAAGAAATCGACAATCCAATGCAATGCTGCACCCAATTCGTTTTATTTTTTATTGTAAAGGTAATGTTTGACACGACATTGATAATATAATAATATTTAATAATATTTAACAATATTATTTTATTGAAGCGCTACGATCGGACGGAAAGACAAATAAAAAATAAGACGGAAAGAAAGATTTAAGAATGTGTCTATTTATTTGCTTTGTTACCAATTATTAACGTTATACCTTTTTCACCGAGAACAATTTAAAAATTTCTTTAAAAACAGTAATGTCTTCTTGACTTATTTTTTGACAGACCTATTGGAATTTCAAAGCAGTCTTCGAAATTAACAATGCGAGCTGAAATAAAAATGAAATAGTAATTGACAACCAAAAAAAAACCAAATAATTTTCTTTGTAGAAGATACTCTGTCTATCTTCTTTGCTTTGAAAGCAAATTTCAAAGCATTGCAAGTAATTTGGAGGGGAGCATCAATCTTCTTTGAAATTCAAATTAGGTTGATCGGTAGACTTTTGATTCTGAGATAATAAAACGTGTTTTTTTTGTTTTATAAGTACCATGTAATAAGTTTCAATTTCAAATCCAATTAAAAAATAATTGGTGAAAAACGTGTTTGACCCCCAAACATTATTTATATGGATACATGTATTTATTAGAAAGATAAAATAATTGCGGAATAAACAACAGATATTATGAAATTGTAAAACTCAATTTCCATCGTTACTCATTCCAAATCTCCACAAATCTTTTTTTTTTTCGGGGTGAAATAAAATTACGAAACAGTTTTTATAAGGTCAAACCATATGATGCACAGAAAATGTAACAAATGTAACCTTACGACAGGATTGAAATTCTGATTCACGGGCTCTGGACGAAAAATAAAACCACATAATAATCCATCAAAGTTTGTTTAAATATTTTATATCTTATTTACTGCGAGAATTTTATTAAAGATGAGTAAATACTTTTACTGTACAGATGTGTTTTGCACTATAGAAGACTTGTTTCCTCGAATCATCACCGGGTTTAATACTCCTCATTCCGTTTCCTTTTTACCCTCACCTGACCACAATTCATATTTTTTATCTCCTCCGGGAATGTTTTTTTAATTCTGTGGCTATAAAGTCTTTTAAAGCGTAGACTTAGAACACATTTAATAATTGAACTACAACATAAAATAAATGTTACGATTTTTTCCTTTGTGATTTTTTTTAACCTTTTTATTATTATAAAATTCTAAATTTTGTTTTTAAATTAGTAATGCACTTTTTCCATTTCCTCTAATTTATAACGCAGTCATATGAGGTTTTACCACACATGCCCTCGGGAATATAAATTCGAATGCATTAGGTATCCATACTGCTTGCCATACACGGTGGTTGGTATCTGAACCCACTCTACATAAATATGCAAACACTCCTATGATAAAGGAACTAATTGTTATACAATCGGAGAAATTCTATGCCGGTCTAGCAAAACATGAAAAACCCACAATAATTTTCTTTTCGCCTTTCAGATCTTTACACCTTTCAGTTCAAACGTCCAAAATTAGTCCTACGGAAGGAGTGAAATCCTGTTAATATCACAGTGTAGTTATAAGTTTTATTTCACCATTTCACCACAACAACAATAAAAAATCTAAATAAAGAATCGATAAATCATTCCAGTTTCGCAATTACATTATATTCAGTAAACAAATTGTTTTAGGAACTCTGCACATAGATGATATCCAAGTTCAAGTACAACTTTTCTTAGCGACTACTGCATTCAGTCCTCTATTGATTGCATTTTCTGCATTCACCCGTTTGTCATCAATGTTCTCCTCATCAGTCTCTTTCTTCCAGTCTCTTCAAGGCACTCTTCAAGGCACATTCGCAAAAACATTCACTTGACTCCTGGGATATTCCGTCAACAACAACGTTACAATTTTTTTCGTAACATCCCTTTCAATTATCTACCATGATTTTAGGTTTAATTAAATTTATCATAAAATCATTATATGTACGTATTTATATACTCTGTTCTTCCTAAACAGAAGAAAACAGATATTCAATGCGGATTGAAATAAGCACTGCATAAAGAGCACTCAGATTTTTCACTTTTTTTCCTTGGACGATATATTCTTTTCAAATATCGAGTACAATTATCCATGTACTGATACATAATTTAAAATTTTGGGTATCGTCTCTACCATACCCAGGGGCGGTTTTCTCTAAAGTTCGTTTGTTCAGTAAACCCTCATAAAAAAAAGGAAATAAGACAAACTTGTATCATAATTTCACAACACTTTAAACAGCGCCCCATTCAAATTTCGAGGTAAAAAAATCCACTAGTCCGTATAGATAATACTAACCGAGAACAATTCCGAAATTACGGGACGTTCTGTCCTAAGAAATAGTTCACACTCACACGTATTAGCCATAAACCGTGGGAGCGTATAAACCTTGGGAATTTACTAGGAGTACCATGTGCGCAGCGACTACACCAAATTTGTACGGAATAGTATTTTGGAAGAATCTATAGTTCTTGGATGTTCGTTTTTTAGTTTGTTATATAAAAAAAAAAAAAAAAACAGAAAACAAAAAACAGTTTTTTTGCGTAAATTGTGATTTTTCCGGGTCGCTAATCTCTGATACAGATATGATGAAACTCCTTTAGATCAAGAAAAAATTATATGGAAAGGACCAACATAGGATTATTTCACATTGATAAGATTTTTTTTCTCATTTTTCTAATCTCCGATTGAACTCTCAATATAGGCCATGATCCGCCACTAACCATACCCCTAACGTAATGAAATTATTTTTATAGTAAATTTAATCAGAATGATTTTCAACAGATACCGTTCTCCGATAAACTTGAAATTTCCCAACGGGTTTTTTTCCCTTATCAAGATTTATCGGTGCCCAAGTACACATAAACGTATAAATCTATTAGACATCGAACCCGCTACAAGTTGCACGAGCTTTTCTTTGATGGTTTGAATCCCCACTAACACATAATCCTGGAACCCTACCTTTTGACTTGCAAGCCTTTCAGAGCAGCATTCTTTGTGAGATATACGTTTTTAACCCTCAAAGGATCCGTTATAACTTAGAGTATCGTCTACCAACAGTTTACCTGCTCAAGAATCCTTTTATCTCTACTGAGAAATTAGTGAACTAATTAGAAGCACAACTTAATTGAATTTATTCAACATTGTTGTTATTCGTTCACACATATTTAAATGTACTTATGGTCCACAGAGCAAACAATACATAGAGATGACCTAGCATGCAAGAGGAAAAAACCAAAATAATTGGGGTGAGCTAGGCGAACCGCCAATTTAAGTAAAGCCCCAAATAAGTAATAAGGTTCGGCTTCATCACAAAAATCGAATATTTTTTAGTGTATTTACTTTGAAAACATAAACCTCATTGTAATATAATTCTAATCATTGAATATAATATTAACAAAAAAATTAATCATGAAACCGGAAGGACACAGAAAAGAAAAAGATAACGGTAGCAGCTGGGAAAAAAAATTATATGCTCACCACAGTCAAAATTACGCGAGACACACGTCGATGGAGGTGAACTAGGCTGATGCCAAAATGTGAGTCACGTGACCTTTGCTTCCAATCATCGACATGTAACGTTAAGGCAAGTCTGTTCATTCTGACGTCAGTGTTATAATCTAACGTTGGAACACATAACTACGTGCTGTAAAATACTAACTTAATTTGTATTTAATATTACGCATTCTGCATTCCGCGTCACGAGTCCATGTAATTTGATTCCATTTCAGTATCAGGAACTCGGGCATTTGATCATTTGTTTTTTCTTCACTTCACGTCACTCGCCTCTCTAGACTGTTCTGAAACGGGAATTTGATGAAAGCATTTTTGATAACACCTCAAATTTAAGACAACTAGTGTACAAACTACACACCTGCATACTAAAATAACTAAATACTTGTGAAATATATATTTTGTCTTAGTTCATATAAAACAATATCGAAACATTCCTATTTAATCATTACTTTATTTCGGCAATAGAATCTTGTATATAAATATATTTTGATAAGAATCTAACATTTTTTTTAATGTAAGTCAAGTGATACTATGTTTTATTCCTCTTTCATAATCCCATTTTAACCCTCCCTTCCCCGTGATGTGTATCTTCTACACATACCTCTAATAACCATCAAAATCTCTATAAATATAATAAATACAACGTTAAGATTTTAGGTATTCCTCCATAATATATTTACGCATTTATTCAAAAAATAATATTAAAAATAATCAGAATTTATCGGGTATATCAAAGGTATTTTGTGAACATCGGAATCAAAATCGCGTATAAACAGCGCTGTCAGTGCCTCGACATTGAGTCTCGACGATACGGAATAGTATGCGGGAAATGCGACACTATATTCGCACCTCACTCTTACATACTGTAGAAGCGCGAGGAGTCTTAATGTTCTCAGTTGTTTTTTTTTCTTCGAGGCGTAGAAGGGTGCTAACGGCAGTAGCCCTCGGGCTTGCAACCGGAGTGGGTTTATGTCCGTTCCATGAGCGTTGTCAGATGGTGTTTTAATATTTTCAGCAAATAAATCTCAATTAGTATAATTTTTTACTTCAATTATAATTACTTAAGGGGATTAGCTATTAGTGTTCTTATTTTTCCGATTTAAAATCGCAAATTTCTACCCAAATTTCTACCCAACACCGGAACGCGCGTTTTTATTTAGCACCGTAAGGGAAAGGTTAACAGCCAATTTATCGTTATTTGATGTGAAGAAAACTTTCCAATGGAAAGTGTATGAAAAAAACGTGTGAGATTTTGGTCAACAGAATTAAAGCTTGATGAAAAATAGATTAATTTATTGTAACTAACTAACCATCACGCCATTAGGCAAAGAGGACGGACCGCCAAACAACTCGGTTTTCGCATACATTTCTTGCTTCATTCATATTCATACATCGTCTCATACATTCTCTTCTATTATGCCGACTTCTGACATGGACCGATTCTAGTATTCGATTCACTTGATCGTGCCATGTCTTCCTCGGGCGTCCCCTGCTTCTTCTTCCATTCACATTCGCGACATATATTCTCCTCACACTCCTCTCTTCGTTCATTCGCTCTACACGCCCAAACCATTTAAGCGCCCCTTTCTTGATCTTGTTCACTACGCTTACATCAACCTTGAATTCTTTACGAATCTCAATATTTTTCACATAGTTTTACCACACCCTTTCATCCCTCCTCTGCCAGTTCCATGCCTTAATGCCATACATCAGGGTTGGTATCAGCACTCCATTGTGGACTGCTAGCTTCGCTTCTTTGAACTATTTTATAAACATTATTATTTTCAAGAACGGCTCAAAAAATCGTTTTTTTTTTAAATTGAATTTTAATTAGATTTAATAATGTTATTATTAAGTTCTGCGAGTATTTTAGTTTTTGGCATCATTTCCTTCATTTTAATTGCCATTTTATGCCGGGAAAACATATTTCAAAATACCTCACAGAAAATAGAATCTATAGTCACAATCAATTTCTTAGTAAATTGGTTTAACCGATAAGAAATCACTTTAGGCACCATAAAAATTGAAATTGGGTGAAGGTAAATAGAATCATATAAATAAGTCGTCTCAACGTGGCCTAATCACAGTTTGAAAATGGCCTTGAACGCCGAAACAGCTGTCACAATAATAAATAAATAAAAATCACTGAAACACGTGCAGAACTTTATAATAACATTATTAAATTTGAATTACATTATATTCTTTATAATTAAATGGAGTTCTACAAATTAAAGACGAAAAAATTACTAATATAAAGACGTTCAATAAATTTCAATGCATATAGGTATGCAGACACGAAATACTTTGATAATGCCTTTACAAAATCTATTGGATAATGAACAATGTCAGTACCTACGAGTGTATAAATAAATTATCAGCATTAGCTTAAGCTTTCTTCATTGAATTGTTAATTTTCTTTAACTCAAAGGAATCACTGAATAAAGGCGTCGCTCAACAGCTCCCACGTGTACTTCGAATTAGGCGATATATTTTTATATCTATAATAAGACTTGAGGTACTGCTCACTGCTAACAACCTGTTAAATTTTTCTATTTAAAAAAAATACTAAAAAATACATTTCATCTACCTAAAGTATTTGCGGCGAAGCCTAAAAGCTCCAGCACTTTTTTACAATGTCGCTTAAGAGTTGCTTAAAAATGTATTTTTTCAGTGAATGCTATAGAATTCAAATTATGCAAAGCCAATAGGTCATTTTCAAGGAAGAAGATAAGGATGGGGGGTTAGCTGATTAACAAATATAGTTAACAATATTTGAAAATGAATACATTCTCAAATACAAGTCAATTAAAACATTGACGTGTCATCAATGCGATAAATATTATACAAACTTAATTTTGGATTTGAGGCCAAAATACTCGACTAAAGCTAATGATTTTTTTTTCACCAAAAAGTGTAGTAAATATCTACTACGGATTAGAAGTAATTTTTTTGTTTTTGTTTTACATAATGAAATATTGGCCAATAAAGGAATTTATTTTTTACGCGATTTTAGAGGCACCTTTGACAATTATTTAGGAGCTAACGGTGATGTAAAAAAAAGTTTTATCCATCTACCTTGAAAATATAATGAAATATAATATAAAAAATTAATGTGAACGTTAAATTAAATTTATAAAAAAGACCCATTTACGTTGGTTTGCCGTACATAATTTAAAATATCGAACCGAAAAAGAGCTTTTGTTAAAAATATTTTATTTTTATTTTCGTGATCATATTTACATAACAAATATGATTATTTAATTAAAAAATACAGTAAATCCGCAAATAATTTTCTAAATTGCCTCTAAAATTATGAAAATTATTTTTTTTTTTCATGGCCTACACTTCGCCAACGCAATTTTTTTTTAATTAACGTTATATTATGCTATTGTATGAAGCTATCGCTTTGTGGTTATCCATTATAATCAAATGAAACACTCAACTTTGTTTTAACCACGTTTATTTTACTCGCCTACTGGTTTCAGAACGCGAATAAAATAAATGTGGTTTAACCGCCCTGCCTTTGGGTTATTTTTCAAAAAGTAGGTAAAAAAACATCGAGTTTGTTTTACACGTGCTTGGAGTATCACTGATTAGCGGCGTGAATTGTATGGGAGAATACGAAAACAACCGAACACATCCGTTAGCTTCGGCTTACCTTGGCATACTAAAAGCGATAACGCAGGAACGAACTTGATGTATACGACGTATCACGAACGTTTTGTGGGTTTCGGTTATCGTTATTTTTTAACCAGAACGTACGGGATACGGTGCGTTTGGGCGATGATATAGCGGACGTATCACGTACGTTAGTATGGTTAGGGCGGTTAAACGAAGTTTGAGTGTTTCATTTGAACGTTATATTAAATATTTAATACGAATTAGAAGTATTTTATTTATTTTGTATTCAAATTATGAAATATAGGCCATTACGGTAATCAATATATTTTTTTAATGTCATATTTGCCATGTAAATATGATTATGCAAAAAAAAAATTCTCCTCCTTAACACCTTTAACTTCAAAACGTACCCCAATTTGGGATGCCATAGTCTCACTGGCTCCAGACGGTTGGCAGCAGTTGGAACTCTTGTGCGGTATCAAATAAAAAAATAAAAAATTGTACCTACTTACTTCTTTTAGACTCTAATTATTATTATGAGCTATATTAGTATATGCCTTTGTTTAACTATGTCATAAATATATGAACGTATAAAAATTTTCCAAGCATCAATAAATAAATTAATAAAAACCACAAACCTGATTAATTTATTTCTACAAATAAATTCCTATTGTCACACACCACACGAGGTCATACGCAAATGTGGGGGCTCCGTACAGCAAAGTTTTCCGGGTCTTCAACAAGTGTCAGGACTAGGGGTTATTTTATTGGTCAACTGTTGCATTTCCACTTGAACGATATACTTTATTCAGGGTGTCCTTTCGGCGAATGTGGAATTGGAGGGTTGCCGCAAAATAATATGACAATGAACCACACGAGTAGTTTTCAAACCGCATGTACACATATTTTAATTATATCAATGCACTGTACTGTACAAACGCTTTTCCCTTACCAGTTTCGCTCGTGATTTCGTGTTTGCGTTAATTAATTAAATTTTCCCTTAAACACATATTTATATACCGTTAACACAGATAAATTAATTTTTGTATAATTTAAAATAATTCAAATTTAAGGGGGATCAAGTTGGAAAGGGATTATTTCTTGATTGGATAAAAATTCAATTACTTGCATTAGCATTTATTAAAAATCAAACCTACCTACATTTTTTAAAATATTAAAAAAAAAATTATGAAAATTCTAGAATTGTTTTTTGCAATTCATTCCTGGTACGTTTTTTCATTTAATAAATTTAGTCAAAATTTTGTAATCCGTATAAAAACATTATAGTAAGCGTTTATGAAAATTCTTTTTTATTTCTTCTTGACACTTTAAAGAAAAGTCAGAAAAATATTTTTTGAGGTAATTTAAATTTTCAAAATATTATGTGAAAATATTCGTAGGCCGGTCAGAGATATCGTATTTTTTTTTGGATCTGATAAATGCTAAACCTATGTGCGAGTAAATTAAAATATATATATATGTTTAATTAACACATATCTTTATAAAAACATTATGATTATCGTATTGCGTAATAATTTTATAATTGTTTCGAATTAATAAATAATCCCTCTGCGACGTCCCTCTCCCCCCTACTAATGTTATTATTAAATTCACAAGTACCTATTTAGTTTTATTTTAGTATTGTGACTAATGTTTCGGCGTTCAAAGCTAACTGCAAAGCAAACTTAGCGGCTTCGGTGGTCTAGAAGTAAGGCTCTCGACTACGAACCCGGAGATCGTGAATTTAAATCCCGAAGTGCGCAAGTAAATTTTATGTAATTAATTTGTTATTTCGCAATTAATTAATTTTTAATAACATATTGTATATTTACGGTACGTTCCAGACTGGAAGATATTCCCAGTATCGCCCGGTGAAAGAGTATTTATAATTGGATCGTTGCTTGAAATGGCTTTAGTCTTTTTTGGTGACCAGGTTGTGAATATCCAGGTACTTCCCCGCTTTCCTTCTTCCCACCTCCTTCCTTTCTCCTTCAACCTCACAAATTACTCCAATTGAGGATGCCATGGTTTCACTGTTTCCATGGGGATGGGAGGAGTCCCAACGCGGTAATCACTTTAAAAAATTAAATCAATTAAACTGACTTATTAAAATAATTTCACTTACGCCTACCCTATTTTTATGTTTGTTAAATGATTTATGATTTTTTTTGGCCAAAACCAATTGACTTAATCTAATCGTACGTATTTTATTTTTCTTACTGAATTCATAAAGTAAGCTCTGGCATTATGCCGTTTAGTTAACATTGTATGTGCTATAAAGATCACAAATGTTGATTTATTTAGAAAAAAATAATACTTGACTTAATATTGTTTGCCCTATATTTTTCAGCGGGATCAATAAGAAAAAAAGTTTTAAAAAAGAGACAGTTGAAACCAGGTAGTAAAGTAGTAACTATGTACTAGGATATTAGAAAATAACATTTAATACCGATGATTTATTATGTATACTAGGTTTTTACAGATATTCACACTTACGTGATAACAATCCACTTACAAAAACCCAGTTAATATACATAAACTACATAAAATTACAAATAATCAGGCAAAGGATAAATAAAACATAAAATTACAAAAACTCGCTCAATGATACATAATACAATAGAAACAAGAGACATAAAGAGAGACACACATAATACAATGATAATTTTTAAAAAACTAATTTAAATCAAATTAGATATTGTTATTATTAAGTTCTGCGAGTATTTTAGTTTATTATTATTATTTTGACAGCTGTTTCGACGTAAAAGACCGTTTTCAAAATGGAGTTCTACGAATTAAACACAAAAACAATCAATAGTATAATTAACTCAATAATTCATTACTTCAAATCCATAAAGAAAATCTAAAGTTAGAGTCATTGAGCACCAGGCCGAGAACCACAGGACAAATAATAATTCGTAAACTTAATACAACAACAGCTCAACACCATTACACATATTCTGACATAAAATTTTTTAACGAACTTCCCAAAGATATACCAGATGAAAAAAAATTATGATTTTTTTAAGAAAAAACTTAAAATACATTTTACGAGAAACTAATTTTAGGTGTATATAAAAATTTCCTTTTATTTTATTTTATATTTTAAATTAGTGTATAGACACCAGAACATCAAGTTCATGGTAGTACTGTAGAAATTAAATTTGAACAATAAATATTAGTACTCCCTCCCTAAACACGAGAATTTCTCAATTAGGGAGGTTAAATTTGAAAAAAGGAAACTAAAAGAATTATTTATTAATAATAAAAAAATAGTTCTTAAATACACTTTTGCTATAACCATGTAAACAATGTTCTTAATTATGTCTAATAAATATATGAAGAAAAAAAAATTGTTACATATTTTTAAGAAATAGCAGTACATTTTTTCAGAAACTGAACAAATTATCGAAAAAAATGTCTACATTAACACACCCTATCTTATTATATAGTCGATATACGAAAGGAATGTATAACGTAGTTATCCCCTATAATAAATAGCCTATCCCAGCAATCATTTCTATCTTGGGAGAAAGTTACCTGCTTTTCTCTCGGGAAATCTTTATGTAGAAACATATTAATATGTTTTTGAAGATTGCTATGCTTTCAGCAACAGCGCAGTTATACGAAATGTCCAATTTTCTTGCTCATTCATTATCTCACAAACTAAACATTATAAATACATTTCTACGGAGAAAATCATACGATAAACAGCCGAACATACGGAACATTTAGCTAAATTAGAACGTTATCACATTATGTGAACAATTAATTTGATTTCTGTGATGAATAAGTGTTATTTAAGGCTAACAATTAACAAAACGTAATACGCTAATTTATATGTTTTAGAAAAAAACACGTAATAATGAAATAGGATATTTAAAACGGGAGTCCATTCTAAGAGAGAATTCCTATGAAATCATTTTCATATCAGGCACCTTTATCTAGCTTTCCTATCGGTACGGCTGGGTAAAGGCGAAAGTTCCCAAAGTTTTATGACTACAGAGGCACGGGCACTTACGCTACCGTATTTCATGGAGCCCGTACAACAAGTTTTCTCTCGTGCAGATATTAAAGGAAGATAGGCGACTTCTCTCCTTATTTTTGTCAGGAGAAAAGTTCAGTCAATATTTTTCCCACACAAGAAGAATTATAGTCTTACTTACAAACGTATGCCTGTACCTATTCGTAGGGACATGAATAATTCACGCTATTTTTTTTGGGTAATTACTGTTATTTTAGCGAATTTCGCATTAGTTTTCACAGCCCGTTAAAGTTTAATCAAATTGTAATGAGTTTAGCGGGAATTGACCGGTTAGTAGCTGAGTTAACAAATGCGCCGGATTTCCATCCAAGCGTCGTGAATTCAATTCAACATTACCTGCTTATAATGATGGTAGTAGAAGGTTTTCAAATACAGTCTTGTCAGGAATGTTCGAACTTTGTCTTTCTTTTCAAAATTAGAAATTGAGAAGAAGATTGTTCAAATTTCCAAAATTCAAAATGGCGCTGATCGTCAATTTTATGAACACAAAAAGTGATTTAAGTGAACCTTAACCTCATAAAGATAAGAAAATTCTCAACGACTTGAAGGTACCTACCTCTTTCCAGCGTTAAACACAATAATTTCAAAATAAAATTTAAAATTTTTACCATAACCTTCAACATATGGCAGTTGGTACTTACAGCCGTTCTCCCCAACCTTTCGAATTATCAATCTGAGCCGCCGATCAGACAAGTGTTTTGTTAAGTATTATTTCTATTTGACTGTATCCAAACATTTTTTATCTTTGAATTTCCTAAATTGTCTATGGACTGGCTGGACTTCTATGGAAAATATAATTGCACCCCCACACGTTCATAGTCAATAAAATGACATCAAACTAAAAACTTTCGATGTAAAATTAACATAGATGAGTTAATTTCCTATTTATTATGAATACATATTATTTGTCTTAAATATTGTAATACAAACACCAACATTTTATATTTAAAAACGTATATGTTAAAAATAAAGTGTTAGCTTGACTTTTACTAATGCCGCGAAAACGGAAGTAGACTTTTTTGACGTTTGTCTTTCGTACGTTCTTTAAATTTTCAATCAATAATATCTTCATCGTGGCTGTCTTCATATTTGCTGTCCATACCCGCTACATTAAAAATATCTTCATTTTCGCTCTCCATATTCAAAATTGTCAATACACAATAGGTACAAAAAATATTTCGCGAAACGAATGATGTTTGACCATAGATTTCTATGACATTTGACGTTTACGCTGTCATTTGACACTCTGTTGATACTTTTTATAACTAGTATTTTACTGAGGAGAACTTTAATCTACGATCGAAATCGATAACTTAAGATGGTCGCAAGTTTGACTGAGAATTTCGTTGGGAAAGGTGAATTTGTGCATTTGAACAGTGCTGAGACAAAATTTCGGTTAAGCAGTTGCTCAGTAAGGTTGGGAAGAACGGCCATTACTCACTCAATCAAATTGTATTTAAATGAAGAAAAAAAAATTGATTATTTATGACCTACAAAAAAAATCTGACGTAGTTTACTGTTAAATTGGGTAACTTTAATTTGCTAGAAGTATGATTTGTGCATTTTAAGTATTTAAAATGGCTATCAAACTTTTTAAAGATTATAATGTACTTAACGAGTTGACTATGCAAACTGTCATTAGCCTAGCTATGCTTTAATTGCCCGCCATTCTAGCGGACCCTGGCATTAGGGAGGTCATTTGATTGGAAACTCACCCTATGTATAGTAACAAAGTAGGTATGTATGAAAAAGTTACATTATAATATTTCACGGGCGTGATTTTCATATACCAATATTACACTGCCAGAATTACACACGGAGAGAATTATGTTTTAATTTAATTATAAGTTTTTTTTTTAAGTATGTGATGAAAAAAATCATATTGGCGAAAAAAGTTAGGGTTGATGGAACTCCTGACTAATTTAGTATTTCTACCACAGAGCAAATGATACAATACGCGCGGAGAAGAAACCAAAATAAAGAGGCTGGGAGTGAGGTGGCCTGCAGCCAAACTAAGTAAAAAAGTTCGGATTATTTATAAAAATCGAATATTTGTTAGAGTATTTAGTTCTAATAATGGTGTTACGTGACCTTTGCCTCCAGCCGTCGAAGTCGTGCTTAGGGGAAGTCTATTAATCAGTGGTTTTTTTTTATATGAATACCGCACAAGAGTCCCAATTGCTCCCAAGCGTCTGGAGCCAGTGAGAATTCAGATCTGTTCACCAAACACGGCTAAAAGCCATTTCAGGCAACGTTTCAATTGTGAATGGTGGTCTTTCACCAGGGCGATATTGAGAGCATCTTCCACTCTGGAACGTGTGCAAATATTGTATATATATTATTTTCAAGTGAATTAATTGTGAAACAGCACAAATTAATTAAGTAAAATTTACTTGCGCACGCCGGGATTTGAATCCGCGACCTTCGGATTCGTAATCGAAAGCCTTACCTTGACCATGGAGGCCTTCGAATACACACTTCTTAATAACAATTGTGACATGTTACGTTAGATGAGTATAAAAACAAAACATTTTTTTACGAATATATTTCCAGTTGGTGTAATTAAAATACATAGATGTAATTACTTCCATGTGTAATTTCGTTCACGTGTAATTCCGTCCATGCGTAATTCTGGCAGTGTTTGGTACGTAAGATTCAATTCATGTGTGTGTAATTTTGTCCTGACACCATATAAAAATATAACGGTTAAGCTTCTATTTTTATTTCACGTATATTGCTATATTTGATTGTACATATTTACACACATACTAGTGGATGTACTCGCGATATATTTTTTTCGGAATATAGTTATGAAGTTATGTATTCTTGTTTGACGTCTATGTGCCATAATTGAGTTGACAGCGATCTACTATATCTTATGAAAGAAACAAAAAAAAACATTCAATTAAAAAAAATAATAATTTAAAAATTTATTTTTCAAAATATATTTAAATAAAAAACGTTCTTAAGTAGGTACATACTTGTGTTTTCAATTTTTAAAATATTCTACCCAAACAAACCTTCTTTTAAATGTGTAATTTATGGCTAGCCTAAATAAAACGTGGCAGGTTCAATGTTTTTCATACTAATTTTAAAACTTTATATATTTGATATCATTCAAACTACTCTCTAAACTTTAACGGCACTAATAAGGACAAACTGTGGTATTTTCATCGAAACTGGTCTAATAATTTTCGAGAAAATCGAGGACAGACAAACTGACAGAGATACTTTAATTTATATATATATGGATTATAATAATTAATAAAATATAAATAAATATAAGTTACTAGACAATGAAGTGTATGAAAATAGAATCTTGTTATTGCGTTATTTTTTTCATTGTTAGGCAGGCATCCTCTCAACTAAGTTTGACGAACGTGTTGGGCTAGTGAATTGTTTGGTTAGAAAAAGAGGCGGGTTTCCACACTGGTCTTGCGGGTTCATGAATTTGCTAGCAAAGTCAGCCATCATTGCACAACCAACTTTTTCTGATTATTGTGATTGAAGTAGGAGGAATTTTAATATTTTCAGGTAATTCGAAACCCGGTAATGTTTGTCATTCTTTGTGACTCCCGATGCCGTTGTCTGGCTGAATAACCTCAGCATCTTACTTTGACCTCCACCAACTCTCCTCCATTATACAAAGAAGGAGTGTGTCGTATTTGTGTGTTAATCTGCCCTGATTATAGAAACCACAAGGCAGTCCGAAACTTTGGCATGAATTGAGTAGTAATTTATCACTCAATAGCTGATAAATCAATGGCATGACGCATGTGGATTCGATAACATTAAAGCACAATAGGTATCTAGTTTTAATAGTATTTGATGATCAAATCTGAATAGCCAGGTACTTCCCAACCTTATTCTTTTCATATCCTTCCCTTCCCCACTCCTTTCAGTCTCACAATACTGGGGATGCCATAGTCCGACTGACATCAAATGATTTGTACCATTTTTAATTAAAAAAATGCAATAAATCTAATGCGTTTTTCCCATTTAAAAAAGATTTTCCATGGTTGGAAGTTAGTGCTCGATTTGGAACAGATGTCTCTGTGTTATAAAAAAAATGTTTTGTTTTCTATTCAACGGAAATAAAAACGTTATATTTTAACATAAATTTTAATAATAACTTTTTTTACTACTGAAACCGTATTTTTGAAAATCTGAAGCAATAAAACTTTCTATCGGCAAGCTCATGAAAATTGCAAAAGTTTAAAAAAATTGTTTTCTGAGTGCGAAATTATCGCAAATTAGGGTAAGACGTACATAATTAATAAGAAGGAAAAAAAAACTATTTTATTTACAGTGCCCGTGTTTTGAACCCGAAACGATTGTGTACAGAAGTGTTAACTATTAATTTATTACCACTCTGCCATAGAGCCTTCAGATTAGGTCGCACGAAAAGGTATCGCCCACGTGAATGCCAAAGTTCAACAATACAATTAAACAAAGTTACGCTATCATTTTGGAAAGCCTCGTTCCAATTTTCCTGGCGCTGATATCCAATTTCGAACATCGAAAATTACTTTGGCTCCGAACGACATGACTGTTGTAAATTAGCTAAAGCTCTTATCTTCTCTCGTGTAAAGTCATGATAAAGTCATGATAAAAGTCATGATAAAGACATGATAAGGTCATAACACTTAACTTCGTACTGTACTGCAAAACCTTGATGGAAAATTAAACTGCTTGTTCAATAATAATTGTTATTTTAGTGTTGCCTTTGTTTTTATTCTGAATGATCTTGTTGTGAACTAGATCTGTCTGATAAATTTTGTCTAGCGTAAATAGAGTACTTGAAAGCGAGATAATTTTCAATGGAAACAAGGTATTTTAATATTTTACGCTTCTGACGTCGCAATTGTTATTGTGTTTTCATCATATTTTGTGTGTATTATTATTGCTTTGAGTTATCTATTTATATATACCGAGTGTGTCACATTAAATATACGAGTAAAAGTACAGCATTGATATGGCAATCGCCCATTGCATTACATTTTGGAAAAATAAATAATTATGACTTAATGATCTAACTAACTAACTAACTAACTAACCATCACGCCGTTTCCCCGCAGGGGTAGGCAGAGAGGACGGACCGCCAAACAACTCGATCTTGGCATACACTTCTTGCTTCATTCACATTCATACAACGCCTCATACATTCTCTTCAGTTATTCCGACTTCTGACATGGCCCGACTCGAGTATTTGATTCACTTGATCGTGCCATGTCTTCCTCGGGCGTCCCTGGCCTCTTCTTCCATTCACATTCGCGTCACATATTCTCCTTACACTCCTTTCTTCGTTCATTCGCTCCACATGCCCAAACCATCTAAGCGTCCCTTTCTTAATCTTTGTCATTACGCTTACATCAGCCTTGCATTCTTTACGAATTTCAATATTTTTCACACGATCATACATGGTTTTACCACACATTCGTCTCAGAGACCTCATTTCTACGGTATTCAGTTTACTTTCATCCTTCCTCTGCCAGTTCCATGCCTCACTGCCATACATCAGGGTTGGTATCAGCACTCCATTGTGGACTGCTAGCTTCGCTTCTTTGGACAACTTTTTGTTTGCGCCAACCGCGTTCAGTCCTCCGTTAATGGAGTTTCCTGCATTCACCCTTCTTTCAATATCCCTATCAGTCTTTCCATCTCTCGTAAACATACTTCCCAAATACACAAACTCATCAACCTGCTCCAAGTATTCATCATTCACAACCATATTGTACACTGTTTTCGTACTCTCTTCAAACAATTATGACTTTGACTTATTTACATTCATCATTAGCTCATTCTTCATACATACTTCGTTCATCCTAGATACGAGGGACTGTAGATCTTCCATACTGTTAGCAATCAGCACCGCATCATCAGCATACAACAGACAACATACTTGCAGATCTCATCATCTTCAATTCCTTGCATACAATTATCCATGTATAGATTGAATAACCACGGTGACATTACGCAGCCTTGCTTAACACCTTTTGTGATGTCAAACCACCGTAAAATCACCGTTTGCCCTAACACATGCAACGCTTCCCTCGTACAGAGATGCGATTGCCTGTATAAGATTTGTATTCACACCATACTTAGACAACACCTTCCATAACTTTTTCCTGTCAACTCTGTCGTATGCTTTTTTGTAGATCTACAAAAGCACAGAAAAGTTTCTGTTTTTTTGCCAGAAACTTCTCTGTGAGCATACGCAACGAGAAAATCTGATCCATGCACCCTCTTCCACTCATAAATGCGCCTTGCACATCCCATATTTTATCCTTTGTTTTCATTTGTACCCTTCAATCAATATCCTACCATACAGCTTACCAACTGAACTTAGCAGGCTAATAGCCCTGTGATTTCCACATTCCATGCGTGACCCTTTACCTTTGTATAGAGGCATGATCACAGCCTTTCTCCAATCTAATGGGGTGTAACCCTCCTCTAGACACTGGTTAAAAAGTTTGCATAACCATGTGAGAATTATACGGCTATTTCCTTTAAAGTATTCAGCAGCAATATTGTCAAAACCAACAGCCTTACCATTCTTCATACATCTAATTGATCTTTTAATTTCATCCATGCTAATTTTGCAAACATTCACCCCATCGTCATTCATACCTGACTCGCCACTGGAATCTCTATCACTCGGATTGCTTTCGAAGACCTCTTCAAAGTATTTCATCCATCTCTCTTTTATTTCTTTCTCATTCGTCAACATTTTTCCATTTTTCGATTTTATTACTTTCACACATCCACTTTCTGGACCATTCCGTGACCTTTTGACCTCCTTCCAAAATAGTTTAATATTTTCTTGGAAGTGGTTTGTCATTTTGATCCCCTCTTCCTCTTCCAGGCGTTTCCTTTCGTTCTTTCACTCCATCACGTACTCTTTTCTTGCATCCCTTGTAAACTTCTTTCGCTCTATCCCTCTCTTCGCTAGAAGCACTGCCAGCTGCTATCAGAAATAACCACGCTTTCTTCTTCTCTGAGACCAGTGCTTTAATCTCATCATCCCACCATGCATCACCTTTCTTTCTACCTTGCGTACTTATTCCACATACCTCTCTTAATGAAAATAAAACAATAACTTTGTTTATAACCATGCTATCAAAAAAAAAAAATTATGACTGATATGCTAGATTTTTTTTCCTAGAGAATCCATATTAAAAACGTGGACTTTATCTAAACTTATGTAAATTATGTATAATATATTTTGTAAGTAATAATTACAATTGTTGATATTATATTTGAAATAGGCGTGTTATTATGTTTTTATTGTTTTATTAAAGACTATCTAAGGAATATAAATGCATCACATGTTACATTTTTAATGATGTTGTTTCTTATATTCAGTCACTAGGGATTCCAGCTATATAATAATTTCTTATATTCAGTCACTAGGGATTCCAGCTATATAATAATTTCTTATATTCAGTCACTAGGGATTCCAGCTATATAATAATTTCTTATATTCAGTCACTAGGGATTCCAGCTATATAATTTTTTTTTATTGATTCTCCTGTCACGAATAACATTGCAATATTTGAAAATATCCTACTACCATCACATTAAGTGGAATATGTTGCCTGTATCGTGATGGAGGACTTAGCCAGTCGAGGAATTGAACATTCAGATTCAGATGTAGGTATACTTTTTTTATCTCTTATTAAACGATGTTATGTATTTCTGTTGTATCTGTAGGTTTCAAGCCAATTTATTTGTTATTTTCCAATTTATTATATATATGTTTTATATTTTCATATACATACTTACTTTGAAAACTTTGCATAATCTAATATTATGTGCCAATAATAAACAGTCCCATAAAGAGTTGAATTGATAGCTCATGCGAGTGCAGCATCGTTGTATGTCTTTTTTGAAAATAAAAGTAAATAATATTCCTGTTTACTGAGCCATATTTTTAATTATTTTTAATCTTTTATGTCTCCATTTGGAAGGTCATTATACAATTTTGTAGAATTGGATTCATGTTTTTTTTTCTTGGCTAAATGTTAACCAGATTTGAGGTTTCTTTTCTTTTAATCTAAGCGTGTTGGTGAGTAAGGTTCTATTTTTTTCCTTTTAATTTGAGTACTTTTGATTTACTTTTCGGTATCAGACAATTCAAGTGTTACCTAGTTACCACATAAATAACTGTAATTAAATAAGTTTGTTATTCAATGTTTTATAATATTTTTTTATTAGATTCTCCTAAATTATTGTTCTAATTTTTATAATTGTCTATACATGAAATTATTTTTTTTAGTAGAGATATTTATTTATTTTTATAAAAGTGGTGTAAACAAAGTACATTTTTAATTATTTAATTAATAACGACGCTACAAAGTTACCAATCTTTTGAAGAAATTTTAAACTGTACTTATTAAAGATAATCTTAAAATAATCATTTTTAGGGGAACATTATTATGTTCGCCACTTTGTCTAAGTTTAACCCTTTCAGACCTGAATCAAAACTAGCAGAGATATAAAATATTTGATGCTTGATAATAACTTGTACGTTCATTTGAAAGTATGTTAGGTCTCACGGGGTGTGTTTCACTTAATATTCATTTTAATATGGAATTCCACCATGAATTGACAATTTCAAAATTATAAATAATTAAATGTGTTTTCACTTGATATGAAAAAGTATACACTGTGTACGAAAAATACGACACTTCACTAATTACAAAAACTTCATCGAAATTTGTAAAAATTAAAAAAAAAGTTATATATCCCGGAAATCGAAATAAAATACAAACTCAACAATTCAAAATATGAAGTTGGCTACCAGCTGATCGAGTAATTAGAATTGGACGAAAAAAATAGCATTCAAAGCCAGTATCACCAGCAATTTGAAAACGAAAACCGTCAATTTTTATTCTATCTATCCACTTTTTATCTAAAAAGTTTTTTTTTAAATCTAAGTATTTTTCAAATAACTGTGACTTCTTTAAAGAAATTTGTAGAAAGGAAAACGGATTAAAATAATATTACTATAAATATTCTGAATTTGAAAATAATTATAGTAAGATAAGGCACTATATTTACCAGATGAAAAGATTACTTGAAATAATCAAATAACCATGTTATAAAAGCGGATAAAGTTGGATGTACTTAACTACTTGAATATTTTTTTAACATACGAGTATTTTTAACATAATATTTGTAATGTACAAAGATTTCCATGTAAACAAGAGTAATTAATCCCTTCAAACAAACTCTTCAGCACTGTTTATTAAAATATTCTACATTCCGTATTTTAATTTCCCATTTGAGAGAATAAGCGTCTCGTGAAATGAAAAACCCCGCCAAAATGATTCGGGTGTTAGGAATAATGAATATTTGACGCAAAGAGGCTTTTTGAAGGCTTTACATCTCTCGTTCGGTTTTAATATGTATACTTATTTGACCATATTACACGAGTTTATAACAAGTTATCTAAATAATAACAGGGGTATTAAACTGAGCGTCGTTGTATTAAATTGAAAGCAAGATTCTTTCCGAGATTGAATAGAAAACACACGTGTAGCTAAGCTATTTCATTCAATTACAAATATTTAAACATTTGAAACCGGTACTGACGTATTTGAGAGCACTTTACGGGAGCGGTTGTTCAGCTAAGTTCACTTATAATTATTTTAAGAAAGGATATATAAAATGGATTCTTTAATCATTTTGAGAAATATTTTAAGGCTTTCGGAAGTAGTGGATGATAATAGGGGAAAGGAAAGATACATAACTGTTTCTTCATTAAACGCAACTAAGACCTTTTAAACAACCCTTTTAATCTGAATCTGATTCCTCCCCGGTTCCCAGTTCTCACAAAGGGTAAATATAAATTAATTTAAGTAATTACCGATTATCTTTGATCTGTTTATTATAATCTTTCTTAAGGGGGAGAGTGAGATCGGAGAGGGATTATTAATTATTTTCACATATGATATTATTATTACGCAATGTGGTTAATCATAATATTTTTAAAGAGAACAATATATATTACGTTTTTTTTATTTATTATTTTATTGTATGATATTAATTATATACAGTGGGAACTTATACCCGCTAAGCCACTGCAAGTAGCTTGTCAGCAGGAGTTTATTTCAACAATATAATATAATACAACAATAAACAACAATCATCATACAAATGTAGGGCAAAATTATGATATAGAAGCGCATGCATGTTGTGATCAATGTACATAAGTTGGAAAAAAAAAATTTAAAGGAAAAAAAATGGAAACAGCATTACAGTTTTGTTATTGAGATACTAGAGTCCAATTTTATAAAACCGATTTAAATAATATTATAAAAATGTAAATATTATAAAAATACCAACATTATAAAAATATTAATATTATAAAAATACTAATATTATAAAAATATCAGTATTATAAAAATATCAGTATTATAAAAATACCAACATTGTAATAAATATCAATATAATAAAAATATCAACATTATAAAAAACATTAATATTACAAAAATTTAAACATCCAAGTATCGGCAAGTATTAAATAAATTTATAAATAACAATAAAACATTATATTAGTACAACAGAAGTACAGGTTGGTTACAGTGAGGATAGACTTAATATAATAGTAAAACCAAAATGATTTTTTTTATGTTACCCGCAGCTATCAAGTAAATATACAGTCAGGAAACCATCATATTTGTTCAATAGGCAATGTAAGAAATATCAAAATAGCGTAAATACAGCAGATATCGAGGAGCTATACAGCCAAGGAGACCGTCATATTTGTTACCATCAGTACACAAGGTTACTTTCCAAAAGCCAAGACTTTAACATCAGTGAGAATTGTTTTTAAATTCCTACGGCAATTTGTTAAATATAAATGGTACAATGTATTCAAGGGTTCGTTGACCATATTTATTTTGAAATATTGGCACTATCATTCCAATATTTTGTGTGAAACGTGTATTGTGTACATGATCCACCACTGCCTTATACGGACTTTCAGATATATGTTGCAGTAGAATTTTTGCCACAAAAGACCACGAACAGGTAATACATTAATTGAATTGTACATGATATCAATGTCTCGCCTTTGCTTAAAAACTGTTTTACTTACTAGCAATTTTACCATGGCGTTTTGAATCAGCTGTATTATTAAAAGTTACGTGCTTTGGAGATTTTTCTTTAAAACACCGAGAAGAAATTAAAAAAAAAAAAAAAAAGATGTGGTTTAATTTTTTCATAAACAATAACTTTAATAATTTCTTCAAAAGATTGGTATTCACTTTATGGCGTCATTATTAACAAATGAATTAAAAATTGCTTTGTAAATAATAAGTGATACAAAGTAAGTTTTAATTCCTTTACTTACGTTAATGTTTTTTTTAATGCGTGTTACAAAACTTTGGTAAAGTTAAAAAGAAAAAAAAACGTACGGGGAAAGGATTGCAATTGCTTTCCTCCACTTTTAAAAATTATTTTTATATTTTGTAAAACATACGCAGAACGGTCAGAAAAATTAATATATGTGATTTAATTTTAATAGATGCTAAGGCTATGTAAATTTTTAAAAAAAATAATGTTTTTATCATTATTTCGAATGAATAATTTTTTTTCCGTTGTCCCTCTCCTCCTTAACTCTAAACTTAACACTTTCACGATATCTGGGACAGGGCAATGAGATACAAAATTAAAAATTAACATGAATATTCAACACAACAAATTTTAATTTCTTACGGATTAAGGTTTTAATTATCAAAAACTCCTGCTCGTTAACAGCTGACAGTCCAATTGCTGATTGAACTCAGGCCAGCGATTGGTGTGAGAGAATTTATCTAATGACACAAACTTTGACCTTAAAAAATATTGTTTTTAAAATCTACTGAAGGGTACTTTGATATCAAGTTCGTACTTTGAATTACCCGAAACCCAACGAACCATACTCTCTCAAAGATAACTCGCTTCAACTTGGGGAAATCTCCTCGCATTTAAGTCTCATCTTTTTCGAAAAGAACAAATTGAATTACTCCGAGAATTGCAGCGTTCCAGTCGGAAATGCTATTTTGCGAATAAAAGCTTTCTGCTTTGGTTTCCTTGTCTACTCGATTCGTGTGAATTTATTTCGTGCGAGAAACTAAGGTAAATACTTATTCACTTTTGTAAATCTTTACATGTTGTTCAAATAAAATTGGGTGGTCGCTATGGATTCTACCCAGTTCTCGTTTAGTGGTCGTAATATTTCTAATTCACAATAACATGCTGTTCTTTTTGATTTTAACGTTAATGTTTGTATTTAATTTTTTTTTTTATATGAATACCGCACAAGAGTCCCAACTGCTCCAAACCGCCTGGAGCCAGTGAGACTATGGCATTCCCAATTGGGGAATGTTGTGAGGCTGAAGTTATTGGGGAGGGGAAGTAGAAGGGAAAGAGGAAGGTGGGGAAATACCTGGCTATTCAGATCTGGTCACCAAACACGGCTAAAGGCCATTTCAAGCAACGTTTCAATTCTGAACGGTGGTCTTTCACCAGGGCGATACTGAGAGTATCTTCCACTCTAATGTGTGTAATTTTAATGTGCATCAAAATGAAAACATCGAAACAACAAAACAATGTCCTTAAACCTAGACACACAAATTTATTGGAATCGTAATACGTAATAATAAATGAAACTGCATGCTTTTATAAATTTGGATTTGCTTTTATTCTTCATGTGTTTTCATTTTCATACTACGTTGAAGCCACTGACAAATGACTCATATTATTACAAGATTTAGAGATATCTTCCGATTAAGAAAGGGTAAGTTTATGTTACTTTTATTCTCAAGCGTTTTTAATCAAATTTCCCAAGTTATTGAGCATTATTGGTAGATTAAAAAATTATATGTATTTGAAAAATAAATGTTAAATCAATTACAAAAAAAATAAAAGTTATCATATTTTTAGTGGTATTATGTTACAATTAAATAATAACATCTTTAAGATGTTCCCCTATAATTAATATGAACTTGTGTGTCTGGGGGGTGTTTTTTTTTTACTTGATATGGCTTTAGCCGTGTTTGGGGACCAAATCTGATTAGCCAGGTACTTCCACACCATTCCCTTCCCATATCCTTTCCCTCCCCATACCCATCAACCTCACAAAATACCCTAATTGGGGATGCCATAGTCTCACTAGCTCTGGTTAGCAGGGAGCAGTTGTGACTAGCGGTATTCACTAGCGGACTTGAGCGGTATTCATATAATTTTATTTGTTTTTTTTTCAAATAAAGATGTAATATCTCTAATTCTTTTGCATCCTAATAATTACTACAATTTAATGTAAAATGGTTTATTAAAAGCTATTGAGATTGTACCATTAAGGAATTCATTAAAGGGATCCCTGTTTGTTTCTGACTTACAACCCCAACCCCACAAAAGACAATCTTTACATTTTGAAAGTTTTTTAAGAAATATGCTTAAAAAAATAAATCTTATGATGGGTAATAAATAATGTCGCAGATATCGTTCGAGTGAGCAATTGTTGAAATTCCAACAAAAAATCTGTGGCATTTGCTCCTATTCTACTTGTAAGTTCGAATATCGCATTTTCCATACTATTTTTCATGTGTCCATCGGTGGAATGTAAAAGCTGTCGGCAATTCATCATAAAACAGGCAGTTTTCCTTCATTCATCAGTTTCTGCGATTAAACACGATGTGTTGCTGTCATCTGTCACGTTTTTTTGCCAGTTGAGAATTGGTTTGACGTAAATTAATATTTTACTTGTCATAATCATAAAAATGACTTGATGTGAAAATTGACGTTAACTCTTTTTTACACTTGAAACATAAACATTAACTGCCGCAAATAAAACCGTGAGAAATAGCGCATGTTTTTTGGGTTATTTGTAATTACTGACGGAAGAAGGAGGTCAGCCAACATCGAAAACCGGAAACACCGCTGTTCTTAAAGCTCAGCGAAGCTAGATAATAAAGATTAAATCTATGTACACAAATATAAAGCAAAACTTTAAGAAAAAAAGCGAATATCGAAGTAAAATAAATAATCTTTACGATTAAGGTATTAGTAAAACGGCAATGCCAGATCTTTTTTACAAATTTGTGATAGAAAATTACAAAATACAAACCTAATTTAAAAAATACTTTTTGTCTTCCCATAGCCCAAGAGAGAGTAAATTATTAGAGGTGGTGGTTTTCTCTAAAGAGTGTTTGTGCGGTGAATTCCAATAAAAATATAAGATACTGCCCGATAGCGAGTCTGAAATTAATCTTATACGTGTGATATGAGTTCAGCACCTATGAATCTTTTTTTTCTAAGAAAAATAGTTCACGAAAACTTTTTTCAGCCGCAAACCATGGAAACGTACAATCCTTGGGAATATGTTAGCCGCCCGGGTACTCAGCGACTATGGGATAATTTTTACGGCATAGAGTTTTGCAAGAATCGATAGGTTTTCTTCTGTGATATTTGAAATGAATTATTATCTTAAAATGTTACTTTTTATTAAAAAAATCAGTTTCTTGCGTAAATTCTAATTTTGGTATATAAATCAATTTTGCATAAACGTCGATATTATGCTCATTAGCCACAGATGTTTTAATTAATCATCGCATTGTTTCTTGTCGCTAGGTCGCTAATCTCTAGTGCAGTGTTATAATGAAAATTCTTTAGATCTAGGAAAAAATATATAATAATTTTGGAAAAAACCAACATGATTTACAGATGAGGGAATTTTTTTCTCCCATTTCCAATATCCCAATGAGATAGGCCATGAGCCGCAACTGACGCTTAGTGATTCAGTATAACTATACTCGATTCAGCCTAAGAACAACCCGCTGTGGTTCGAAATTAGGTTCGTACTGCGCAGACCCCACCCTCCCACCTTGTCGCATCACCTCGTGCACGGCTCGCGGCTACGCTCCTCCAATTCAGTAAGTTGTAGACTCTCTAGACTGCGAAAGTGGTGGGGAAAAGGGACAGAAACATGCGCCCCCACAGGTCGTTCTAACATTGTATCTAGAATATTTGATAATATTTACCTCACAAAAAATAGTACACTAACTTATTCCTATTCATTTGCATTAAGGCAAATACACATAGTAAACGCTTTTATGATTTCTACTACCATATATTATGTGAACACGTAATTGTAAGTGTAATCAAATAAATTCATTCATACGAAACTCAGATTTCGTGCAAACATAAATCTCACGTTGTTGCGTTGATTATCTTTTGACTCGAGCTTTCAAATGCGAAGCTTTTGAATCTGGTACTCTTGAAAACTCGTTCGCCTTCTTCCAATCTGCACCCAGCGTCGGAACACGAATTCAACAGCTGGGCTTTCAAGAACAAATCCCAAGGAATTACGTCACAGCGCAATCAGATGCAGCCGTCGCGGCGCGGGCGTGCTGCAGTCGGCAATAACAAACATTATACTGTCGGATACTATAATATGTATATTATTATATAGGAGTAATATTTCTTGCTACAAGCTTGCGCTGATGGGCTATTTAGTCCAAGGGGACCATTCAACGCAAACAAAGTTTTGAAATGAGAGCAATATTGAAAAGCTGAGCAACTGCTTTGCTGAAAGACAAACAATGCAATACAATTGTGACGTCACCTTATGAAATGCTTTTCTTGAAATGTTTTAATGAAATGTTTTGTCTATTTTGTGTATTAATTCCATGCAGAAAACCCTGAAGTTCTATCGGGGCCTATGTCATCTGTAAAGATTCTGTGTTAAAGGTCTTGAAAGTTACGAGTAAACCTGGGTCTTGAAGAGACTGTGGGGCGGATGAGATGTAAAATCTAAACAAAAAATTATGTTGGGTTCTACAGTGGAGCCGAAATCATTGAGGCAAGTCATTTGATTGAACAAGCTAATTTACACAAATTTCATAAAGTGAAATGAAATTTATTTTTTAAATGTTTAATAAAGTAAACTTATCTTATTGGCTTGACGTCTACTTCTCTGTCTTCTCGATCTGACAATTAAGCTAAATTTGCAGTTTTTATTGACGACAGAAGATTTGTGCATTTTACGTAAAAACAATCAAACTGAATAATCAGTTTTTAAAGACTTACCCCAACCCCTACCCCTAACCCTATCCAGTAATTTTCCTCTTATTTTGAAGGATTAGGGTGGTTTTTCGAAATCGCATGTGACCTTCCTCTTGGGTTTGAAGGTCAAGGGTGCAAAATTTCATCAAGGTCGAAATAAAACTACAGATTTATATAAAAAACACATACACCCACAAACAATCGTATTAAAAGGTATTAGTAAATCGCATATTGTGTGAAATAGGCGTTATCCATTTCGAGTATTAAAAGTTTCATAAACTATTCGTAACATAATGTGATATTTCAAAATAAATGTTATACTTAATTAACCTCTTATATTACTAACTGGTTCGGTTAAAATGTTAATATTGCAAATAGTCTTTTTCTGCAAAACGCTAAAGTCGTTTTGATCTTAGCCGTCAAGAATAACGGTCATGAAAGTTAGCGTTACATGACTATTCAGCACACGAATTAATCGGCACACATTTTAAAAGTGATATACAGTCATTAAAAGTAGAAAAAGAATTAACCCGAAAACCTAACCTAACCTAACCTAATTTTTTTATTTATTTTTTATATAAAATAAAAATTATTAAAAAAAAACGATTATTTGGGTTAGGTTAGATTAGGTTTTCTGGCTAGTATTTTCTTTCCTACTTTTAATGAAATTATATTACTTTTAAAAGGTATGCCGATTCATACGCCAAAAACGTTTTTTTGTTCCTGGTTGAGCAGTCAAAGCTTTCTAGTTTTTATTGTTTGGTAATGTGTGAAATAAATAAATCAATAAATCAATAAATAAATACAATAAACACGTGTGTTGGATTATCCGGTCACCAAAAATCAGATTGAAAATCAACGGGTTGAACCGGTAGAAGGAAAGACACAAGTTTAATAATTCAAAATATCACTGATTTTGGGATTTAATGACAGCGTCAAGCGTAAGGATTCAACAATTTGTTTCTTTTATAAATGTTCTTATAATTTTAATAACTAAAATTAACCACGTAGAAAATTTTTTATGAGTTAAATTGTTTTATCGTATATTTTTCTTTAAAAATGTACCCAGGTATCAAAACTTTCATTCCTATAAACACCTAATAAAAATTTAAGATCAGTACAGAAACTCTGAAACTGATCGCGTACTCATATTCACACCGGCTTTCGTTATTATATTTTTTTGTGAGATAATTTATTTATTTTATTTTATTTTTTCACTTAAAACAGACAATTTGCTCAAAATTTACATACGTAAAAGTTTAAAAAGCAATAATAATTCATAAGTACATTAAATAACAATCATTATCTCGCAAAAATTATACTAAAATGACAAACAAGTGAAAGATCGAAAACATATTATAAGTAGGTGCATAAATAAATTCCTTATTATCACCTGTGCCGATGGTATACTCTTTTAGTAGTAAATTTGGAGTGTTTAATAGAGGGCATCATCGCATTATCACCTTGATATTAATTGTAAAACCTAATTATTGTTTTTTTACTAATCGTGTTATAAATAATTACAGAGAGTCGCTGCTGACGGATCGCTGATCCGATCGGTAGTAAGTCCCACACAGGAATGCGTGGTGAACAGAGCAGCAGTGGGCGCTCGGGAGTCACTTCCTGTTATATCTGCCGGTCAGTAATGAATGTGTTAGCCCTCATTGGTCGGTTTGAGCGGTAAAATCACCTGATTGGTTGATTACTGTGAGCATTTGAGGGAAACGTCGTAATTGGTTGCCCAGCTAGGATTTAACTTAGGGTCATCCTTTTGTTACGTAACAAGCAATACACCAAAAAATTTACGTCTAACTGACAGAGATTGTAGTTTATAGAGCAAAATTCGATCATTATATGTTATAAATTGATCATAAAACCTTCACGGTATGCGTATCACTCTGGTTAATTTTCTTTGTATTGTAATGTTATTATGATTCTCATAATTAGGAGACCAAATAGTGAATGCGTATTCCAAAATACTTTGCATAATCAAATTATATCATGTTGTTATAATACAACACATGGTATCAAGTTTCAAACCTACGTTGAGTCCAGTCGTAGGCTACGAAAGGTACAATTTCACAAAAACACCTTAACCTTAGTGATATAAAATATTATATTTGCCATACCTCTATGTGTAACCATGGCTGTAAATAATAATATTGATGGAAAGGATGTCAGCGATGGAAATACACTAGTTTTATAGTACAATAAGAATTTCGATCAATACGTGGAAGTGAATATACCTAAAAGTAGATTAATTCACTGTTTTGTGAAAGTGACGTTCACATGGAGATTACGCGACCAGGTGATAAGTTAATCGATAAAAAACGTTAGTTTAAGATAAGTTGATAGCAGTGACAGGCAGTCTATAATGGCTAAAAAGTGGTGCCTACCCTACGAAAATTAAACCATAAAAACCGTTTTATGTACAAATAGATAAGGAATTTTTACGCTCATTTCGGTTAGCCAAATTTTCTAATAGCTATTTTCAAATATTCATTATAGGTACAATAGGGTATTTTCATACACTATGGATACCGTTGAAAATGTATGGAATATGTAAAGCTTATTATTTCTGACTCTGATCATCGCACCAAAAAAGTTTAATTTAATATTTTCATTAATTAAAATTGATTTAAAAAAGGCAATATGTTAAGGCAAGTCAATCCATTTTGACATCAGTGGTTTATAAAAATATTTACTTCATTAATCAGCATATTGAAAATATTATGAAAAAATATTAAAATAACTTTGGTTCGATCACTCTTCTATACAATTTTTCATAAAAATACTTAAACAACAACTCAAATATCATTATGGTTCCTCTAGGTATGAAACTACCAAATAATGTAGGTACCTTTCATTTATTACGAGCATTGTGAATGCATGGTCGCCTAATAAATCTAAAATTGGTAACACAATACATTTCCGTCCATATTTAATCACTCACCTGCATTTACGTGCGGTTAATTGCAAGCAATTATCAAATGAACAAAACTGCGATTCACTATTGAAAAACATGATCGCACTTGCAACGCTACTCGGGCTTAAATAAATATTGGAGGAACAAATATTCTATTCAATCGGTTTTTCTTGCTTTATTAAACACTTTGATCAAAATTTCTTTAAAAAAAAGAAGTTTTAAATTTTTAATATTTTATATCACAATCATAGATAATATAAACAAAGGGAGATATGGAAGCGTGGCGACTGTCACAGAGCTACGCCCAACCTGCACGACTATCAAAGCGGCTATCCAATGAAAAGTATGCGTTTGGTGTGTAGGTAGAAACTTTAATAAATGACGGCGTTCCACAGGGATCAGTTCTGTCTCCGACTTTGTTTTGTTGCCCTTCAATGACATTGTCTTGTGCACCAATTCATTATTACACGGATGAGAGCATAACGCATGATAGTTTTTTTTTTGTTTTAAAAGCCCTAACAAAGGGCACAACTCCAACGGCTCGGTGGACTTTAAAGCATATAGAATGGAGAGTTTCCTCTTGGTGTAAAAATCACCTCATCGAATTTAATGTTTCAAAACCCAAACTTGTCTTATTACATCCAAAAGGGATCGAAAAGACAATCTAGTCTATTCAACGGAAGCAATCTTCCCAACACGCCTTCCATTGATGTGCTTGGTATAACATTAAGTGACAAGCTCAGGCACGGAGCCTCCCTCGAAGCAAGAGGCAAGTAACCCTCTCAGAAGCTGGTCGTACTTTACAGGACACGTAGGTATTTTAATAATACACAACTAATGACCCTTTACAAATTGCAAGTGCACCCCACTGTTAAATTTTTCAGCCACCTCTGGTCTGGAGCCCCAAAATACCTGAAAAGAACCCTTGACCCTGTACAGAAATAGGCGGTCCATTTGATAGATTTACCTATCTTCAATGTAAGTAATTAATATGGAACGATCTACAGTCATATGTATTTCCTAGCTCTAATAACATGTTTACTTCTTCCTCTCCTCAAAATACCCTCCACATAGCATCCTCAAAGATGACATATTCCCTGAGGGAAATTGTTCTCCTCCTAGCCTACTGTGTAAAGTCAATTTTTAAAAAAGGCTTGGTTTAGATGTGATTTGCAGTAGTATGAATGAACGATGCTGGTGACACTTTTGTGCACGCGGCTTATGCTAATAATGGTCCATCTCCTGTGTTTCTATTATCTATGATCACAACCAATTGCCGGCTTCGGATGGGTGACAGTCTCAATCGGCAAATCTGGAGAAATTTAAGGGAGTTTTAGTGGTTAGCCATAATCTGAGGAGATAGCCGAAGAGACTTGTCTATTATAGTGGTAAGTAAAAACACAGTAATTACCAAAATTCGATTTTCTTATTTTGTACATAAGACACAATTTAATATTACTCTTTTTTCGTATTAAGAAGTACGATATTTCTGTTGATGTTATCGTATTTTTTTCGGTGTCGGTAAGTAAAAATAAATTCTTACGTTGAAAATACTGCGTTTATATTAGCATTTATCAAATTGCGTGTTTTTATCTACTATCTCGAAAAACATTCTTCACTGCACTGTCTTTGACTCTATAGCGGCGTTATTATAACGTAGATTTTTGACGTTTGAGTTAATTTTTTTTTCATTGCATTTTTCGTGTTTCTATTATTCTAAAACCTGTTCCATACATAAAGATGAAAAGAAGTAAATACCTTGCAAACTTTAGAAACACAGGAAAATATTGTACTGCTTTTACCACAATTACCTACATGATAAAAATTCACCATTAAATAAAAACACAGTAATAACAGAAAAGCGCATATTTTCAAGAGATTAAAATATTTATTATAAACCTAATTGTAATGATAAGAATAGTGTTTTGGCAAAAATCAGTACATTGAACAAATTGTAAATACATTAAAAAGTTTCGACTCTTCATTCCGGAGAATGACTCCCATGGTAATTACTGTATTTTTACTTACCACAAATGTATAATAAGCCTGCGGGACGAACGAGTATTGAAATATCTTAGCTTAGGTGGCTGGATGGCATAGAGGTTAATATCGCTTCCGTATGCATAAGAAACTGAAAGGACATTGGGGTCGTTGCGCCGATGGTTATTTATATAGGAATGGACTTTCAATTAATTTATTCATATGTTTGACAATAAGACATGCTTTCAATTTTGGTTTTGGTTTTTAAATCTTACTTAAAAACAAAAATATCAGAAAAATATTTCAAACTATTTGAAGGCCCAAGCTTTCTTCCACTAGATAATATGTCATAAAGTTTAACATTAACGGGATTTAAACTTAATGTGTGGTTTAATGTAATGTTACCCTGTAAAAATGTTTTATAACACGATAGCGTTAAATGCCAAATACTTATTTTTGCCATGTTTATGGAAGAATTTGAATTTTTAAGTTAAAGAAAACTATTAAAATCAAACAAATTGCACGATATCACGTAATGCAGCAGTGTTAGAAATAACATTAAACCAGGGTAGTAAATAGTTGCTTTCAGAAATTTACAGTGATTGTTTTCTTTTCAAGGATTTAGTAAATTTTGTTTCCATTACAGAGGCCTTTCAGTTTTTTTCACACATGTTACTTTTATATGAATGAAAATATCCGACTTTATCGATATTCTTCAAAATAATTGTTTTGATTTACAGATCTGCAAGGTTATCTCTGCAACCGTCCAAAATTCAATTAAATAAACGATCTCATCTCACCACATCTTATTCCCCTCGTCCTAAACTGACCGAGGACCCGTAGTTACAACAATGCGCCTTCGGGAGTCCCTATTCTGAGATATTTAAGCGGCTTCCGTCCATTGCAGGCCCAGCCCCTCCTCGCACAGCCTCTTGAGTTGTTTTCCCCAACTTTGCCTGAAGCGGCCTACTGGACGTCTTCCTCGTGAAAATGCCGATAGAATTTTATGGGGAATTCGGTCTTCTAGCGTTCTAAGTACATGCCCAAGCCACTTCATCTGCTTTTTCATGAAGAGTAGGGATAGCATAAAACGAAAAAAAGGTTTTTTTTCCTTCCGAAGTTTAAAAGGAACGGCTGCGTGGCCTGTTTCATACAAAACTTAAATTTGGATTTCAGGTCAAAATACTCTTTATTTATTATTTTTTTTTAAATTAAAGGTTTAATAAATATCTAGAACGTATGAGAAGTATTTTATTTATTTTTGTTTTACATTATAAAATATAGACTATTAAAGGAATTGATTTTTTGCGATTTTAGAGGCATCTTTAGCAATTATTTGGGGGCTAACGGTGAATTAAAAAAAAGTTTTACACCATCTACTTTGAAAATACAATGAAGTATAAAATAATAAAATAAAATAAAAAAATAAAATAAGCATTATGGCGGACTTTAAATTAAATTAAAACAGACCGATTTAGGTTGGAACACATTTTTTTATTTTATTTTGTTTTTACTTACGTAATCATATTTACATAGCAAGTATAATATACACGTATATATATATTTTATAAATACGAAAAACCCGCAAATAATTTTCTAAGTTGCATCTAAAATTATGAATTTTTTTTTTTCATGGCATATTTTTCATAATTTAAAACAAAAATAAATAAGATACTTCTCATCCGTACTAGATATTTACTAAACCTTCAATTTAAAAAAATATCATTCAGTTTGGATGGGTATTTTGGCCTCAAATCCAAAATTAAGTTAATTTATGAAACAGGCAGTGTAGCCGTTCCTCTTAACATAAAACTGTAAAGGTTTATTTACATTGTGTTAGATTATAAATGTTTTTTTTTTATAATGTCTAATTGTATAGCATTATTTTTGTTTTTAACTATGATCTACGTCTTATTTGCTAGATAATATATATATCAGGTTTTATTCTGTGATTACATGAACCACAGGTACCGATGAAACATGTGCCGATTTGTAAAAAAATAATATTTTATTTAAGCACACATCGGGATAATATCATTAGAAGAATTCTCCTCAGTTGTCGGAGAAAAAAATTCCAGTTGCATTTTACTGTGTTATTTTACGTGTATTTTCTTCTTACTTCCATGTGTTATATAAAATTATTGCATTCAAGTAAAGCTCAACAACACCGGATATATTAAAGGAGAGTCAGCCTTGTTCTCCAATCGACTATTCATTACATACTCTTCTTCTACTTTGCTGATTAGTCTATTGATTTCTGATGATTCTAATTTGTCGAAATTTTATTCATATAAAATAATATATAGTACATACGCGGCACATTCCTGAGTGATAGATACTCTCAGTATCGCCCCGGTAAACTTTAGCCGTGTTTGGTGACTAGATCTGAATAGCCAGGTACTTACCATCTTCCTTTTCCCAATTCCCCCCCCCCCCTCCCTTCAGCCTCATAACATACCCTAAATGGGGATAACATAGTCTCACTGGCTGCGAGCAGGGAGCAGTGTTAAAAAAAATAATGAAATCTTAAAAAAAAAAAAAAAAATTTAATTTAACAAACTCAAAATTAAAAAAAATATTTGAAATAATTTTTTAATGTTTTAAAACAAATCGTGTTAAAAACGTAAGGCATTTCAAGAAAATATGTATTGCAAAAAAAAACGCCATTGTTTTCAGCGTAAAAAAAATCTTTTCTCCGTAAACAAATCGCAGTTTAATCATTTGACTAGTAAATTATTTCATAATAGGAAATTCATATTACAAAATGTATCGATTTTTCATACCACTCACTTCCATTGTTCTTTTTATAATGCCACCGGAAAGTGTTCTTAAAAGGATTGTTATTATATTTTTTCCATAGAATTAAATGTCTTACATATTTTATTTTTCGTACACGTGTACTCGCTTTAACATTATTTATAAGGGGGTATATTTATTTACCCACAAAAAACAATATTTTGAATTAGTTTTATAACATTTCACATTGCTCATACTGCTTTTAAATGTTATTACCTCGAATAACTTTAATAATATATCGCCCAGGGCTGTGAATGAATGGCCGTGGAAGAATGGTATGCGGTACAAACTACGAGCACAGAATAAAAGCAATTCAGGAAACTCGTGCAGTTAATTGCAGTATAAATATTGATAATAGGACTGCATAATAGTGCATTATGTTCCCAGTTTTCGCTATGCGATTTTTCCATGTCACGTCTTGATTTTTCTACAACATGTCAAACATGAATAACGAAGGCGATTTAAAACATTATTGTAAAGTTGTGACTTTTCGTTTTGTATTGTATTTGTAAAAAAAAAACAAGATATTTAAAAAATATATTTTTTACATTTTACCAAAGTATATTATGACCACTGAATAGAAAATGCCAAGATAACTAATATTATCTATATTATATTATTGATATACTTTTATTTCTATTACTTTTATTTATTCACTACTGTCGCTAGATGGCGGTGCTCCCCAACTCAAACTCGAAAAATCTTTCTCTATTGAGTTGGCCACTTTTTGTTAAATAAATTTACCCTTTTTTGTAATTATCTATTAAGATATATCTGTACTATTAAATATTTTATATGTATTTATAATAAATAAAAAAATAAAAAATAAAAATAAAAATATGGACCGAAAATGCATGATATAATCCGCCCCGGAAATAAACATTTAAACCTGCAAATCTTCATGGCCTTATATTCATTTCTGTATACATATTTGTACGAGTATATATCTCATGTAATATGGCAGATTGGAGTTGCACTATCCACCCAATCCTGTTGGATTAAAAACCTAAATAAAAAAACTGTATACGTGGTTATTTGATCAAGAGGGTTCAAATCGGGTGACCTCAAAAAAACTGTCTATCACCTGGGTCTTGTCGGACACATAGTTCAGGTATATAGACTGGTGCCTTTCCCTGCAGTGATTTGAGAGTTATAAATCTTGAAATCTATTATTTCAGGGCATCGAAGCCAATAAAAGTGATCCCTTAGGATTTATTAGCATTCTATAATTTATTATCACTTTATTTAGTTTTTCTTGGAATCGTTTATTATTATTGTGTTTTTTTTTTTTCATTTTTACTAACCAAAATTTTTTTTTTCTTTTTCTATTCTATCATTTACAAATGTGCATATGTATATATTATGTAACGGAAACTTCACTGGTTAATGTAACACGGTAATAAGTTAATCTGTAAAAATGTATTTTATCATAAATGTATGTTTTCCAAAATACAATAAAATAAATATATATACCTACCTAATCTAAATCAATCAATTCCCATTATAATGTCACAGCTGTTGGTAGATTTAACCCTGGAAGACTAATCTCAGTCGTTTCGTCAAACACTACATGCATTTTTCTAGTTCGTGCTAGTTCTCCGTGTCAACTAAGTCGTCGACGAGGGCTTGCAGAGAGTGACCGCGCTGCGGGGAAGGGTTCCGCCATTTTCTATATGCAACACCCTTGTTAATCCAATCCGTGGAGAACACACGGTATATAAATTTGTCAATTGTAGAGAAGTTTAATCATTTGTATGTTTTATAATAGAATGAACCTTAAGTTAGTAATAGCCGTTTCATCAACGGACCGTTATCGGTCCGTTTTTTTTTTGTCTTGCATATCTACCATTCGCTTGTCATCACCTTCACTATTCCGATAAGAAATTCATTTGACAAACGCAATTATATATTGTCTATTTGAATAAAATAGTGCACGGTTTCAAAAAAGCGATCGGTAATCTGACGAACGATTATAAAACGGCGAAATTGGGCGGTAGACCAAATATTAGTTAAAAATGGCATCAAGCATTACGAACGGATAAATTAGCCGGCCCTTAATCGAATTGACGAATGATTATCTTCCAGGATTGTACGTATAATAATTACATAGAATAGAAAATTAATTTGAATGAATTTGGTGGATTTGGTTCTTCATAACGGGCAATCTGCATAGTTCGGAAGTAATATCGACCTTACAAAACATAGCAGCACTTGTAAACATTTTGAAATATTTTTTTATTGTTAGTGTATTATGTGTACGTACTATTATGCTAATTCGCGTAAATGTTTTTAACTATTAAAAAAAATAATAATAATAAAAAAAATAATTTTAAAAAATAATTTTAAAAAAAATTAAAAATTAAAGACGATGCGATAGTATTTCTTGATTAAACATTGGGTAACAGAAAATAATTCTGAAAAAGAGTGTTGAAATTTCGATCGAAGCCGAATAGCATAACTAGCACCGCTCATAACATAAACAATGACCTCACTTCAAAGCAAACATAAATTAATTTAATTGCTCTTTAGAAAACACAGACACGAGACAAGACAAATTAATCAATTTTAATCCCGGATTGAAGTCCGGACTTTCTCATTTCTCATACAAATTCACTGAAATAAATTTGTATGAGAAAGGGTCAAGGGTATGAAATATGGTTTAAAATTAAACACTTCCGACAAACCTTTTACCACAGGGGTTTAAGTTTCACATTTATGTTCAGACTGTTTTTGCTGTATTGGGTTACATTCAGACACGCTAATGGCCTATGGCGCATTATTCTGTGAGAACCTGTTACATATCATTGTACGATGTACATGTCATGTAAATTACACTCATTTGTAAAAGCAAGTCAGCTTGTCGAATAAATATTAGGGATGTAAAATACTGCATTCGTTTTAGATGGAGAAGTTGCTCTAAGTATTGCCCTGTCGAAAGTCACGATTCAGAATGGAAATGTTTCTTGTAATGGCTTTTGCCGTGTTGAACCCAGATCCGAATACCTAGGTACTTTCCAGCCTTAACCTTACCGGTCTCAAAGTACTAAAAATAAGTTGTTTCAAATTAATTGCTTTCAATATTAAAATGTGATTCAGTATTGATAAACCCTATATTCCCGAGGAGAAATTTGTTCCATTTTAGTAAACCACTTAACTACAACAAATTATTTTACATGGATAAATAATACTTAGCCAAGCAAATTGCCTAATTTGATTCAAGTGAATTGTATACCAGAATAATAATTAGATTAAATGTTGTTCTTGGAAAGTGTCTCCAGTTTCAGATATTATTTGTAATTCTGGTATCATCTTAATAAAGTGGCCATTATGAAATGAAGACACAGCTATTTACGAAGAAACTTAATTAAGCAACAACTGTTTAACTTCGTAAAGAATAGTCTACCCCTTATTGCTCCACTTAAAGTCAACAGTTTTTTGTGTGCAGTATAATGAACTCCAGTAAAAAATATAATGGCTTAAAAAAGTATGTATCAGCAAACGCGGATTCTGAATATATAAATTTACTATTTATAATTATACCTAGAATTAATAAATCGTAATTTAAAAGTGAATGAAAAACGATCTCATCGAAACCCTTTGTTATATTGGTACCATTGCATTTGGAACATCTGACGTCACGTGCGCATTCTGTTTTTGGATTAGTATGGACATTTTCTATTTTTCGAGTTTGTTTTGTATTTTAAATATGTTTCTTTGGTTTGGATTTCGAAAATTTAAATTTAGTTTGGGTGATTTGAAGCTCTATAATTGTTGTTCGATTTAAAAAACTATTATTAATGAAAGAAATTAGAGTATTCATGAGCAAACCAATTACCAATACGGATATTATGATAATGTTTATGCTCAATACTATTATTATACTCTGAGTTAAAGTTTCTAAAGGAGTACATAATTTTATTACTTATGTTTAGTTATGGTTCACCATGAATAGAATATAAAATTATGTACGGTAAAGATCATCCTTATTTTGACATTTGACATTCTAACCTCAAAACTCATCAAAAAAAAAACCGACCGGCCATAGATTTGGAGCGTTTCGGCGGACTTTGAAAAATTGAGAATTGGAAAATTATTTTAACCATGAAAACCAACTAACCCAAAAAAAAAGCAAAATATACTAGTATTTAAATTTGAACGTAATTATTATGGTTAGTGTTATATTTTATGTTTAACAACCCCACCACTAGCGACTAAAGATTTCAAATCGAAAGATTAGGATTTTCAGATTTCGTGAAACTCAAAATCCGGGTACCCGGATTAAATTAATAATTTAAAACAAAAATAAATAAAATGCTTCTCATACGTACTAGATATTTACTAAGCCTTTAATTAAAAAAATACATATCATTCAGTTTGAATGGGTATTTGGCCTCAAATCCAAAATTAAGTTATGTATGAAACAGGCAGCGCAGTCGTTCCTCTTAAGAAGGTGCTTCATTGATTTAAAAAAAATTAAAGTCCCACTTTTCTAGCAGTCCAATTAGGGTGCATTATCCTATTCGTAAACCTAGTTACGTTTCGTATTCTTTTTTCTTTCTTGTGTTTAATATTTTTCTGGTTAAATAATAAGCACACTTCTTTGTAATAAATCTAGTATCTTTCCATAAGGTAAACATTTGGTTATTAGGTTAGCAAACTCGTTATTACAAATGTATTTATGAATATATTGGAAATATCCCCATACTAAGTATTGCACCCCTATTAGCCCGTTGACCGCGTTCGTTTTAGTATGGCATTACATTTTAAATAACTTTTTTATTTAAGTTCTCGGGAATAATTCAGATTTCATATTTAAAAAAAAAAAACAGGTTTTCTTCCACGAATGTTGCAAAAAAATCCGAAAATGCGGATATCTCGTAATCCGGATAATCTGGATTGCAATCTCTGCAAGCGACTAAATTCTTATAAAAATATTGCGATGTGACGTATTGAATCGAATACTTTAAATCGCAAAAATCTAAATTACCACAACTAATACATAATTTCCACTTTTTTATCGTCACCCGTATTTTAATTTCTAATTTATATTCACTATATATCTTAAAGTACTGATCATTTGAACAGATAGTTTTAATTAAATTTATTGAAGCTTGTAAACCTCATTATAATATCTAATCATTGAAGAAGACAATGATAACAAAAAAATAGGACAACACTGGTAGTCCAAGCTGCAACCGTTACACCTTTTATTTTCTGTGCATTTTTCTGCTTCACATTTCATTGAGATTTGTCCATGTTTTCTTCCTCAATGTTAGATATTTTTAACTTGGCTATAATGATGATAATGATATTTGTGTTAAATGAATTTTGACATCACACTTCAACACTTCTTTAAAACAGTCGTAACCGACAAGACTCTAAAAATAAATTTAATTAGAATGAGTGGCACTTTGGGTTATTAAAATGCCTATCAAAATACACATGCCATCATTGTTTAATTTTCGGGTAAAAGGTTCAACGAAAATGGGTCTGGTAATAAAATTTCAATATAAATAAGAATAAGTTTCTACGAAAAAGCAGCCTGCATAAGTTATAAAGCATTGACATTTTATTTCACAATCATTGTATATACAAATATATGGTAAGCCTAAAAGAAGGTTTTCTGTACAGCCTTTAAACGTGAGATTCAATGTTTATTTTATTATATATGTATAAATGAGAAAATCTACAGATTTTGAAAAGAATGAACATTTCAATTAAATTTGTAGGTTTTTTTCATTAACCAAAAAATTATTTATTTAAAACATGCTTTGTGGAGTGTAATTTATTTCAGGTGAGATTAACAGCACTGCAGAGATATAAATTATTTATTTAGAAAGGGAACCATTTATATGGGCATTTATATCAAAATATTGTTTTCGGTCACCAAATCGATTACGATAATTTCAATAATCAGTTACAAATAAGCTGCATATTAGATGAGCATCAAAACGAAATTCTTTGAATTATAGGTTAATGACGATCAAATATTAATTCTGAGCATACTTTATTTTGTCCAATACGTTGATTGATACGTTGATTAGGTTGAATTATTTGTAGAAAGGGAATAGCGGATTTTCTCGATGTAATGCTAGGACTAGATCGTCTAGATCCCAAAGATTCCCAAAGTGGTCCGTACGGACTCCTGCGGGTCCATATAGATTCGCAGAGGTTCCATGGCAAGGAGGAAAAAAAAGGGGGTCCACAAGATGTAAATGGAGGTCTACGGATCGAAGTTCATGTAGACTGCACTCATAGTAAAGCACCGTAGTAAGTTTCGCTCGACAAGCATATTTCGCACTTGAAGCGAATCGCGTCCACGCAGGCACGTTCATGTGTAAGTTTTTACAATGTTTCATACCAGCAGAAATGCATCGTGCAGTGAATAAATATTGTATCAAATGTAATGTTCAGTATTGTACCAAAGTTTTGTACAGAGAGGCTGGGTGGGGGTCCACGAAAAATTAAAAGAATGGCTAAGGGATCCACGGAGAAAAAATTTTGAGTACCTGTGGTCTAGATTATGAGTGGGAAACCTCCGATCGGGACCGCGGGCCGGATCCGATCCTCGAAGCTTTTTGGTTCGGCCCGCGAGCTCTCTTGATACAGCGCGGCACACTAAAAGGAACAAAGGCAAAAAAAGAGACTGATAACTCAATGAAATTAATAGCGCCGTGTTTGTGTGCATCCGCGTGATAAGTGTACTCGTATACGTTTCGTGTTGACTGCCCAAGAGCTTGATAACGCAAATTCACTGCATTCGAAACACGAGAACGGTTTTCATTCACGGTGAGTCGGTATTTTAATTCGCAACTTTATTTTTGTTATAACGATTGGTTGCATTTGGGACACGATATTAATTTTCCTACGAATATGTTTTCGAATAAGAGCCTACAATTTAATCTTTCGGTAACTCGAATACCTTTTGAGATGATATAACGATAATAAAAGCCTGCGGACTCACTCTAACTCTAAGTATAATCCATCCTCGTATTCCAAGTGTAATTATAAATTCTAGTTGCAAATATACCGCGAATTTCGGAGGAAAACCATTATCTCGTTTAAACCATATTCGAATGGTGCATAATTTAGGCTGGAGGACTCACATGCAGGTTCACTCTTAAAACCAGCTATTATTCCGAATATATATTTTAATTCGATTTATGGACTCATCTGCAACGCAATTCGAAGGAAACCGATATCGTATTCCAAGTGTAATACGAAATTCTAGTTACAGACCACGTGGTACAAAAAATCGGAGGAAAAACATTCTCGTGTACCGAGTACAATAAAATCTAGTCGCAGGATTCGGAAGAAAACCGTTCTAATGTTCTGAGTGGAATTAAAATTCTGTCCATATGCCGCAAAATTCGGAAAAAAATCATTATCGTGTTCCAAATGCACAACCCCGTCACAATGAATCCGTCACTCTTAGACACTCTGACCCCAGATTCCTACCCACCTCTCATACCCTTTCCCTTCCAAGAACTTGTTCTACTTCCTTTCCCCAAAAAGACCCTCCACACTGCACTCCCTCGTGACCTTCTGTGTGGAGTCATTGTAAAAATAAAATGAATAGCACCCAAAGTACATTTTTATGTACGTTCCCACACCTTGTGGAATTTTAACAATTTTAACCTTTTTATTCCAGTTATAATCTAGATTTGTTGGAAATTGCCACGTGAAAAAAGCCTGCCTACTATAATATATATTTAAATGCATAAAAATTATTAATAAATAAGCAAAAATATAAAATGCAAATTACAAGCTTTCGAAATAGCTTCGCTCGAATTCGTCTATATCCGACCTCTGCAGCTGGACCCCCAGCACCAACCCCCTCTGTCTCCGCCCAAATTCCATCTTATACCCTCCATTACCTTAGTGAGCGGGCTTAAATATAAGATTGCCGTGAGTGCCGCTAGCACATGAAACACAGTTTACAATTATTTGAAATAAAAATAAATAAAAGCCTTACAGTAGCAATAGGCAGCCCGCTCACTGGGTAGTCTCCACATTTGTGCACCTCTAATCACAGTTGACACAGAAAGAGGGAGAAATGTTCCCTGGCACTGTACACACACATTTTACAATGCGATATCGAATAGCCTTGTTCACGAGCAGGTTGACGATTTCATCGGCCTGAGTGTTGTTTGTATGCCGTTATTTAAGGGTACTTGTGTAAGCAAAAATATCCTTAGTATTTATACTAGGGCTTATTGAACATTGAAAAGCACTTAAGCTCGAACGCACAATGGGTCCTTAAGCAAAATCAAAATGTCTTGTATCCGAAGCTCGTTTTCCTCAGAAATAAATTAATAATTTTCAAGGAATACGGCGGAAACCAGCAGCGGTAAGCTCAATAAATATTTATAAATTTATGTACATAACGTTTCAGGTAATCGTGGATAAAGCGGGCACAAAACTCTATTTTTCAATCGTTTTTTTATGCTCTAGAAATAAGTGATGGAATCTCAGCGCTAAAATATTCACAATGTTTAAGCGATTCTCCAAAACCGCTCTTAAAGTAAAAAAAATGCAATTTACATAATCTACCTGGAAACTTATTTCGTTCGTTTCATCTTATTTTTAAATTCTAAAATGAAAGAGAATACCTACAATACCAATATGTATTACGAAAGTCAAGTGTCTACATAATAATATTATTTTTTTATTGGAATAACTTATTGAAGCTTGTAAACCTTATTATCATATTTTTTAATCGTTGAATTAACAAATCTGTAATGAAATACGAAACAGAAAAAAAGATTCGGACCCAGGACTTTTCAGTCTATCCGGGACCTGAGCTCTAACTAATTGAACTAAAGTCATCTCATTTCTCTCCGTCATTTTAGCGATACCGTACTTCAATTTAAAAACTGTTAATATCATCTTCAATTCTTTCCCATATATTTCTGGCTGCTATCTTTTAATATTGACTACAAGATTCTGCCGGAATTTATTTGCAAACTAGATAGTCAAAATCCATTTTACCATGATTTTAGTTGGGAACTTGAACGCTGATTTATTCAGTTGGCCATAACAATCAGCTAAATATGATAATATAATGGTAATTTCTAAATATTAAATACACAATTCATACCCTAACTAACTAACTAACTAACCATCATGCTGTTTCATCGCAGAGGAAGACAGAGAGAACGAACCGCCAAATAACTCGGTATGAGACGATGTATGAAGTGAATGCCAACATTCATACATCGTCTCATACATTCTCACCTGTTATTCCGAGTCTTTGATTAATTTGATCTTTCCATATCTTCCTAGGGCGTCCCCGACTTCTTCATCCATTTACATTCGCGTCATATATTCTCCTTACACTCCTTTCTAAGTTCATTCGCCTACATGCCCAAACCATCATACCATTCATACTCGAACTTGAAAAACTACACACAGACCCTTGGTCAAAGACCAGTGTACCCCACTGACATTAATAAAACTTGTGTGTATTCAGAATAAACGTTTGTTGGTCTATCCGAACATATTTTTTCTTTAAGTCTTAAAAATTCTTATCCAAACATATTTATTTTCACAATGTTTTAATATGGATACGTGAATGTGTCTGCATGAGTGTATCAAACATACACGACACACATTTCACTCGATAACCCTATGTTTTTACAAATATGGATTTTTCCACATTAAAAATTGAATGATTGCCATAAAGGGGTCATTGTTTTGGGTCACAGAGCACTCAAATATATTAGGTACATTTTGTCTGTTGCTCCCACACATAACAGGTAGGGTTGAAGCTACCCCACGAACAAAGTGCCTTCCCTCCGTCCATTAGTAAATGTCATTTTTATTATTTCCGTTTTCAAATGTATTGACATCCGACTTTCATATGACATGCAGATAATATTTCAGCCGAAAATATTTGAATTACCAGTTGTTATATTTACACTAGTATTTTTTGTGTATGAATGTGGTTCGTGGAAAGGGGAATGGTTTTGGTGAAGACCGATATCGTATGATTTGGAATCTTATTTTGACAGTTATTTTACCTTAAATAATGTCTATCGGAACTAACTAACAATCACGCTGCGTTTTCCGTAGGGGTAGGCAGATAGAGTTGACCATACACCCGTTCCTTTATTCATATTCAATTATCGTCTCATGCAAACTCCTCTGTTATGCTGACTGTTGCTGAATCCCAACTTCCCCTGTTAACCAGAGCCATTGAGACTATGGCAACCCCAATTTTTGGTATCTTGTGAGCCTGAAGGGTATGGGGAGGGGAAAGAGAAGAAGAGAAGAAGAAGAGAAAGAAGGGTATGGGATAGGAAAATTGGGAAGTACCGAGCTCATCAGATCTGGTCACCAAACCCGGCGACAGCCATTTCAAGCAATATTTCGATTCTGAATGGTGGTCTTTCACCAGGGCGATCATAAAAATGTAATATCTGTTAGGCTGGCAATATCGCTAAGAAGCTTTATTTACCCGACAAATAACAGAGTTCACACCATCAAATTCCATAGATATTATTTTTAAATAGTTAAAAGGCACGTGCCTGCCGTTATTTATTTATTTTTTGTTTTTTTTTATGTTTGTGCGGATGTCCAAAATATGTTTTACTTAATACAAAAAAATAACTGATTAAATTACTTTTTTTATCTCACAATATATCAGGAACGCATAAGCAAAACATCAACAATATTCATATTTCATAGAAAAAAAACCAATGTAAGTACACATTATATTTACGGAAAATACTCTTATTACTTGGAAATTTATTTATCAGTTGAAATTAATATTTTAGGAAAAAAGCCTGACCGGTTTTCTGTTACCGGGAATTCGAAACCTTTAAAATTTATAACGTTTTCTTTTCATCGGAATTGTTGAACGTAGGCAAGATTTATAAACCCATGTCATAACTAAGCAACTTCATTATTAATGACAATCCTATACCTGATTCCATTGTCTTGAAGCATCAGATTGATTCGATATGAACTGATTTTTCCAAAGCTTTTGAGAAAGTTGTTGTTCTGTTGAGCGTTAAGAGTACCGTTTAAGTTGGATTAATACTTACCTTAATAAAAGAGTGCTTCATTTTAAACTAAAATCCTTAAAATCTTACATTTTAGTAGTAACAAGTGGGGTTCCCCAAGGATCGGCAATAATGCGGAGTCTAAAATGCAAGTAGGAACATATAGCGTATTTTCCTTAAGCCGACTGCATATATAAGTACGTCGTATTTTGTTATTCGGTCGTATATCCTCCCTGCATACTCCTTCGAGAACTCCGCATTGTTGTTAGTAATAATATTTTGTATAGCGGATTTCCACTCAAGACACCTGCAGATATGAGTATATCGACTTTTGTTATACGGCCGCATATCCTCTCTGCATACTTACTTTACAAATTCATACAGCAGAAATAATCATTTAGGGGATCAACTGTCGAAGGGATCAACTGTCGGAGAGATCAACTGTCCGAGGGATTAACTTAAGGGGGCCAACTGTCGACGGATCAGCTGTCGGGTCACCATACTTAGTAGTTGCTGAATATTTCCAATAAATAATTCATCAGGTGGTTTAAAGCTGTAGTATGTGCGAACTGTCTAGAAGATGTTATTAAGACATTTATTGGCTGAAAGTATGTTACCATAATATCTACAGAATTTTAAATTGATTATCGCCCTACGGTAGATCGAGGGAGATGCTTGTTCAAATACAGATACCAACCCTAAACTTCATTCACTCGAGCCTCGGGGAAAGCGACAACAAGATCATAAAGACTACTGTCGATTCAACGTGTTTATCACCGTTTTGGGAACATTGGTACAAGAATTATGCCTCCTACAACCATTAGATATTTTTTTTAATTACCTACCTCAAAATATTTTCCATTCATTTTTCCTTTTTTTTCAGCACATATTTTATATTCAATTTATTTTTATAACTTATTAAGGTTTGTAAACCTCATTGTAATATTTAATCATTGAAGAAGATAATATCAACACATCCCAAATGAACCACGAATCCGAAAAAACAACAGAAAAATAAAAAGATTTCAGTCGCATCTGGGACTCGAACCCAGGACCTCTACCTATCCGGGGTAACCGCTTAACCAACTTAGCTAATGAGACCAGTTCAATTTACGCCATCTACACCGATATCATACTTCAAGTTCAAGACTTGTTAATATTATCTTCCATTTTAAAATCCCATATTATTGGCTGCTATCCCTATGATGATTACAAAGTTTCGTCCCGAACTCAATTGCAATCGGAATAGAGTCTCGGATATTCCTACCCGATTTTTATTTATATGAGACATCTATTGACTTATTTTACAAGTCTGGAAAGAAATATTCAATTTATTTTTATAACTTATTGAAGTTTGTAAACCTCATTGTAATATTTAATCATTGAAGAAGATAATATTAACACCCAGACTGAAATCTTTTTATTTTTCTGTTGTTTTTTCGGATTCGTGGTTCATTTGGGATGTGATAATATTATCTTCTTCAATGATTACATATTTTGTATTTAATTTTTCGGAATAACTTAATAAACCTCAACATAATATGTTTTAATCATTAAAGATAATATTAACAGTTCTAAAAATGAAGCATGAAACCGAAAAGACACAGAAAAGAAAAAGATAACGGCAAGAACTGGAACTCGAACCCAAAACCTTGCGCTCTAATCCACTGAGCTACAGATACCCCAATACGTTACGTTATTTTTATTGTTACCTATCATTTTTAACTAACTAACTAACCATCACGGCGTTTCCCCGTGGCGATAGGCAGAGAGGATAGACCGCCAAAGAACTCGATCTTGGCATACACTTCTTGCTTCTTTCATACAACGTCTCATATATTCTCTTCTGTTATTCCGACTTCTGACATGGCCCGACTCAAGTATTTGATTCACTTGATCGAGCCATGTCTTCCTCGGTCGTCCCCGGCTTCTTCTTCCGTTCACATTCGCATCATATATTCTCCTTACACTCCTTTTTTTCGTTCATTCGCTCTACATGCCCAAACCATCTAAGCGTCCCTTTCTTAATCTTTCCTAAAAACTGGTAATATCATCCTTAATTAATTCCCATAAATTTTTTGGCTGCTTCCTTTTCATCATTTTCACTATATTTTGTAATTAGATTAGATAAAAAATAATTACGTTTTTTTTTAAATTAAAAATACGTGCAGTAAAGAAATACGTTTAAAGATTAGTGCTGCACTAAATAAAAAGTATTAGAAAAGGAGATCAAAGAACAGGCAATGAGTTAAAGAAAATTTATTCGAACAATGTGATAATTAGTTCATTGTACAGAACAAATGGCTAGGAAAGTGTTAACATTGGCGTGCCCTATGCTTGTAGTTCACATTAATATCAAACCGATACAACATATTGATTCCCCGAACACTGACTATACTATCCGACAGCCTTGGAAACATTTTATTTTTTGTACATTTCATACATGTATGACTGTTCAGGTAAAATTATTGATCATAAGGGCGGACACATAATTAATGTTAGCACTTTACACGTGGATATACAAAATAATCAACAATTCATTGGGACACCCGACCAATTTCCCGAAAGTTCGGTAACTATTTTTTTTATTAAGCTTTTAACCTACCGGGTAACATTTCTAAAATGTTAGATAAATCAATTAAATTAAATGAATGGACGCGACGCTCATTACTGGTTGAAAAATGTATCGTATGAATGAAAGCCTGAAATATTTATAAAATTAGACTACAATTGATTTAAAATAATATATAAATAAATGTTAACTTTATTCAATTTTTTAATTTATTTTAAATATTTGTTGTTACTTGCTTTAAAAAATACGTAAATCTTTCACGTTCCTTGTAAAATCTCAAACGTTGGGTATCTGTGTGAGTCTGATGTTTACTTAGTTCAATTTTGCATAAGTTTTTAAAAAAATTTCGTAAATCGCTTAACAAAAGATGTAAAACTGCAAAGTTTTATCTGTTAACACTTCCTTAATATAATACGTGAAGGACCACTAGTTTTCCTTATTTAAAAAAGTTTAAATGGTTTTATTTACCTACCTAGGATTTGTTTAGAATGTGTGTTAAAGTAGTTGTTTACCCGGATGAAATGTGTATGGGTTTGATTATGATATTATGAACTAACTAACTAACTGACCATCACGCTGTTTCCCCGCAGGGGTAGGCAGAGAGGACGGACCGCCAAACAACTCGATCTTGGCATACACCTCTTGCTTCATTCACTTTCATACAACGTCTCATACATTCTCTTCTGTTATTCCGACTTCTGACATGGCCCGACTCAAGTATTTGATTCACTTGATCGTGCCATGTCTTCCTCGGACGTCCCCGGCTTCTTCTTCCATTCACATTCGCGTCATATATTCTCCCCACACTCCTCTCTTCCTTCATTCGCTCTACATGCCCAAACCATCTAAGCGCCCCTTTCTTGATATTGTTCACTACGCTTACATCAACCTTGCATTTTTAACGAATCTCAACATTTTTCACACAATCATACATAGTTTTACCACACATTCGTTTCAGAGATCTCATTTCTACAGCATTCAGTCTACTTTCATCCCTCCTCTGCCAGTTCCATGCCTCACTGCCATGCATCAGGGTTGGTATCAGCACTCCATTGTGGACTGCTAGCTTCGCTTCTTTGGACAACTACTTAATATTATGAATATGAATTATATACAATAATCATGAATCGCTTTCCTGAAGAGTTAAAACCTTTCACAAAACGGAAAGCCATTTTTAAGCTTTATATTTTTTCTCGTTTATTATTATATATTATAAGTATCTGTCAAAATCTCTTTTCAAAATATGTCAGCGAGTGAACTACATAAGTAAAATGACTACGTTTTTTAAAAAGAATAAAATTATTAAACACTTCAATTTATTTATCATTCCTCCGTGATAACTAAATTGAAGTGTTTAATATTCAGAATAGCGCCTCATCCTTAATACATACAAATTTCAGTTTAATTACAATGAGGAACAACTATTTCCGTCACAGGAGAAGCAAAATAATGTATTTTAATTCATTTAAAACATGGGAAAGTATTAAGGTTTTTAAATTTAAAAAAAAATTCTTTACCTAAACTAAGAACCTAAAAACCTATTTTACATGTCATTAATATCTTGTATTATGTATAAAATGTATTTTTAGGTTCTTATGTCTTTGGGTTCTTATGTCTTTGGGTTCTTATGTCTTTAGGTTCTTATGTCTTGCTACATAGCAATTCCACGAGTTTTAAAACTCATGTTGGTAAAAGAAGTTCTGTTTTATTTGCAGCCCCACATCATCTCGTTTAGTTGCTCCGTGTTGCCGTTGTGTTTGACATGCGTGGTGTAAACCAATAATTAGTTACAATGTAAGCAACTATAAGACGTTACTGAGTTTGGGTTTTAGAAAAATATTTTAAAATGACCATATTTAGTGAAAATCCTTCCTTTGCCTTGGAAAATTGATAAAATTCCTGGCAATGATTTGTTGTACGTCAATATTATTTATTGACACTTATGATATACACACAATTCACCCGTTAATTTTTGCTAAACTAATTATTTGTAGTGTAGCCAATTGGTATAATTAACGAATATTTATGTAAATGTCGTATAATATTGTAAGATTCATAAAACATTTATTAATAATTATCCTATCGATATTACAGTTCATACATACAAAATAAAAATATATTCTTACATCAGTTACAAGCAATATTGCCAAATGTCATAATAATAATACATTTTTACTCACGATTCAGCTGTAGAATTCCAAGTCTCCTAGATAAATCACGAATCCAAACTAAATAATCTCTGAAGATTTAAATCACGCGGTAAAAATCACCAAAAGTATAAACAAATCACCACAGTAAAACCAAAATACACCCGATCTTCATTAACACATCAAGCATCCGTAGTAACTAAGCCAAAATGCATGAAAATAACACAAGACTCACTAAAATATTTAAACTATGCACCGCCAATGTAGATAAACATGCAGTCAGTCGCACAGAGTTCCGTAAACAAATAACAGTTTTGTAAACAACCAGAAAGTTTCCTGTCAATTTTTTTTTTTCAGATTGTTCTATCAATCTTTTAGTTTGTTCGCGGAGTGACCGGGGGCCGTTTGGTCACGGAGGACAACGGGTGTGCATGTATAATGAGTTCGTGGCCAAAGAAAAGCGTATCGCTGGTGGACAGGCAGAGCAGATCGCGGAACAACCGCTATCGTCAGACGGTCGTTCTAGACTGAGGGAAAAGCCCCGACGCGGACGCCGGTGACATCTGTCGGCGTCGGCGGAAGCTTTTCCTTTCAGGAGGCAGACTGTGCGCGCGCAGGCCTGAAAGGAAAGTTTGGTTGAATTGATGCCGGGCGATATTGTTTTCGTGTTTATGTGTGCGGCTGACCAGTGTTAATGATGCTTTGTTTTTACCTATGTACTCGTATATAAATACCTAGAAATTATTATAAAGCCCATGTACTAATATGTACAGTCTTTATAATTTTATAATAAAAACACCCAATTAAAATAGTGATATTGAGAATGATATTCTCTAGAAGTTTTCTAGATAGTTAATTTTTGCGGTAGATTGTTTGATCCTTCGTGAGCAAACTTCTCGGACAGACTGATGTGGGCATAATCTGGCCGATGTGAGAATATTATGATGTGGTGTATTTTGAATTTACAGAGTTAAAAAAGGGGTTCTAAAATTCATTGAAGTTGATCAATTTTTCACTATTTTGGTACAAACAACATAAAAACATGTTTGTTATGTTTTCGTAGATATAGAACCATTTCAAAAAGCGATAAATATCACGAAGGTGAAAGTATTTGTCTAAACCTGGGATTCCCAACCTTATTAACAACAGCGAGAAAAGAACCGATTTTTTTTTCTGTTGAGATCAAATGTCTTTAAACTGATTGTGCATGTTTGCAAGAGAGAGCTTACACAAAAAAAGACTGCGACGGGCTGGAAATTTGTATTACAAGCAGTGACGATTTTCTCCAAAGAGCGTTTGTGAGTGAAATTTCACAAGAAAAGATAAGAAAATAAAACGAACTTGCATTATGATTTTACCACACTTCAAACAGCGCGCCGTTCAAATTATGTGCTAAAAACCCACCCGTTCGAAATGAATCCTATACGTATGTTATGAATCTCGCACATATGGGACTTACTTTCCTAAGAAACAGTTCGTACAAAACATACTACAGCGCTACGGCAGGACACGTGTGAACCTTGGGAATTTACGAGCAGCCCGGGTGCCCAGCGACTATGGGATTTGTTAATCCCAAATTTGTATGTAGAATTTAGGAAGATTTAATAGATTTTTTTCAGTGATTTTCGTTTTTTTTTTGTTGTTATTAAAATAAGTTTTTTTTCTTGGCGTATTTTTAAAATTTGCTAGCATTAGCAATGTATAAAAAACATTTCTTATGTAAATCGTGATTTTCGGAGAATTTTTTTTTCCTTTTTCTTTTGATATTACGTTATTTAGCCACAGATTATCTCGTTGCTAAGTAATGATCTCCATTTTTGTCCAAAATTCCATTAGACCTATTGAAAAAACCAACACAGGATTTCTCACATGTCTAGTCAATTTTTTGAGATGAAATATTCTCTTTTTTATTAAAAAAAATAAAAATATTTCTTTTAAATCATTACTTCAGTTTAATTATATCAGCAATGAATGCATTTAATATTATATCTCCAACCGCTCTCATGTTATTTAATTAAATACGTAATATAAAAATATTAACACACAACACCTATTTGTAAGCAATTTACATAGCACCATTGTAATAAAATCGATGTTACGTAGGAATTTTTCAAAGAAACCAATATTTTCGACATTATTATACTAACAAGGTATGATTTTTTTTCTCCATTTTTCGATGCCTAGAGGCAAACCCAATGCTTTGGACCAAAACCGGCCTAACAACTGGTGTATTTGCGTTTGTTGTGTTTGAATATCAAAAGGAAGACAGTCAACCTTTTACGCTATCCGAAAATAACTAACTAACTAACTAACCATCACGCCGTTTCCCCGCAGGGGTAGGCAGAGAAGACGGACCACCAAACAACTCGATATTGGCATACACTTCTTGCTTCATTCACTTCCATACAACGTCTCATACATTATCTTCTGTTATTCCGACTTCTGAAATGGCCCGACTCAAGTATTTGATTCACTTGATCGTGCCATATCTTCCTCGGACGTCCCCGGCTTCTCCTTCCATTCACATTCGCGTCATATATTCTCCTTACACTCCTCTCTTCGTTCATTCGATCTACATGCCCAAACCATCTAAGCGTCCCTTTCTTGATCTTGCTCACTACGCTTACATCAGCCTTGCATTCTTTACTCAGACATCTCATTTCTACAGCATTCAGTCTACTTTCATCCTTCCTCTGCCAGTTCCATGCCTCACTGCCATACATCAGAGTTGGTATCAGAAATCCATTGTGGACTGCTAGCTTCGCTTCTTTGGACAACTTTTTGTTTGCGCCAACCGCGTTCAGTCCTCTGTTAATGGAGTTTCCTGCATTCACCCTTCTTTCAATATCCCTATCAGTCTTTCCATCTCTCGTAAACATACTTCCCAAATACACAAACTCATCGACCTGCTCCAAGTATTCATTATTCACAACTATATTGCACACTGTTTTCGCACTCTCTCTTTCAAACACCATGACTTTGGACTTACTTACATTCATCATTAGCTCATTCTTCATACATACTTCGTTCATCCTAGATACGAAGGACTGTAGATCTTCCATACTGTTAGCAATCAGCACCGCATCATCAGCATATAACAGGCATGCAGACTACTCATTTTCGCGCCCAAGCCCACCTCTTTCAATTCTTTCATACAATTATCCATATATAGATTTAATAACCACGGTGACATTACTCAGCCTTGCCGAAAAGATCCCAACCTAATAAAACTTTTTACACTTATTCGTAACGACATGTTATTGCGTATTATTTAGACATTATAGAAATCAGACTACGTAGTAGAGATTCAATTTTGTGTAGAAATCCTATATCAATAACTCGGTATGTGTACATTGTACCCTAACTGCGTTACAGGAGAAATAATTTTATTGTTTTTTATATATTTCTTACCAGCTTAACACCAAAAAATAAATTAGACTTAACCCATTTATAATCAGAATGAATAACTCTAAAAATTCGCTTGTTTTTTTTGTTAGTATTGTCTTATATAACTAAAAAATGTCTTTTCTACAAAATAATCTATCTTTTTTAAATATTTCCTGTGGTTTAAACAATTTGTTTTATTCAATTTTATTTTTATAACTTATTGTAGTTTGTAAACCTCATTGTAATATTTAATCATTGAAGAAGATAATATTAACACATCCAGTTTTTTCAGATTCAATGATTAAATATTACAATGAGGTTTACAAACTTCAATAAGTTATAAAAAAATAAAATTGAATATTTCTTTCAAGACTTGTAAAAAAGGTCAATAGATGTCTCATATAAATAAAAATCGGGTAGGTATATCCGAGACCCTATTCCGAAGTAGCCAATAATATGGGATTTTAAAAATGGAGGATAATATTAACACGTCTTGAACATGAAGTATGATATCGGTGTAGATGGCGTAAATTGAACTGGTCTAATCAGCTAAGTTGGTTAAGCGGTTACCCCGGATAGTTAGAGATCCTGGGTTCGAGTCCCAGATGCGACTGAAATCTTTTTATTTTTCTGTTGTTTTTTCGGATTTATGGTTCATTTGGGATGTGTTAATACTATCTTCTTCAATGATTATGAATTTGTTTTATATCATCCTCTTCGTTATTTAATAATTTATCATAACTTAACATTTTAACTTATTTCTTAATATGTATTTGTATTTATGTGTGTACTTATGTAAATCTGTGGTCGTAGGTCATGATATAATAAATACAAAAATGCAAAATTTTCAGTAGCTGTTTTCTGCCCTCTTTCATAACATAAACCTAACTATGATAACCCTATTTTATACACGAATGTCCACCAAACCCAACAAATAAGTCAATCTTATTCAGATCCTATTTATAGGTGGTTTAAAACAAAGTGTTTGTTTCATAAATTTTTTTTTTAAATTGGGACTGCAGCATTTGCAAGTAACTTGGTGATGTAATTATTTTTTTGTTTTGTTTATTAGTCATGTGTTGAAGACTTCATATAACCATTTTAGGTTGTTTTAAGTAATGTGCCCTATGTTTAGTTTACAGGACGTGTAGGACCCGCACAAAAACAAGTGTAAATATTTAGGCACCGGCACAAACGGACACTCGACTATTGTGATTTGCGAATCCCCTTGAGAAAGACGTTTGGTAGTTTCCCAATGGAGATGTTGTCGCTTCGATCGTACTTGACTTATGGCACCAGCCAGTATGGTCAGTCACTGAGGTAGCAGGTGGTGACGTCAACGGTTGCTGGCTGTAGAATACTGTTCTTGCCTGGTAGCGGCAGGTCGAGGTATCTGAGGGCGGAGATATTGTTCGTTTAAAAAAATGTATATTTTTGTTATCTAATCCTTACACATGTCTTTTTCTCCTTTCTATATTCTACTTTCATTTATATTTTTTCCAATTGTCAGCATGTTAATATAATTAATATAATAAATCCATATGTTTACACTAGATATCATACAAATTAACTATACTCCATTGGTCACCATGAAACAGTCAGCCGCTTAGTATGGTGATCTAATTTCTAATGTATCTTCTCCATGTAAATGTCTCCATTAAATATCATGTATTTTATAAATAAATAAACATTGTTTTAACAGAAACTCAAATGAAAAATGTAATTCCATATAACTTACATGAATATGTAACCATATCATCTGCCTGTAAACATACTGGGCATGATGGAATCACTATTTTTTTAATAATAACTCTTTAAAAAATAATGCCTTTGAAATTATTGATTTTAAAACAGCTAATATAATTGAATTAACATTCTACCTAAACAACTATTATTATCTGCTATTAGTCGTTTATAGATCAACCCCTTGAATTTTTTTTTGTCAAAGAATTAAATTCAATTTTACAACATACAAACAGAAATAATTTTAATTTTGCAATATTAACTGGTGATATAAATATAAACATAAATGAAAATAATAAAATTACTAATTGTCGAAACGATTACTTGGAATGTTTATCAGGTGCATGATACCCGTCTTACATAAACTCACCAACAAGGGTAACCATGAATAATTCTACAATTTTAGATCACATATTTGTTAAATCGCACAAACCTGTTCAAATCACATCCTCTACCATAAAAACAAATATTGCAAATCACTACCCAACTCTTTACGGGCACAGACTTAGAAAAACAAATTTTAAATAAAATTTAGAATCCCTTGAAAAAGTTGACATTAATTATGCCACATTAAATAATTTACTACGTTGTGAAAGTTGAGATGTACTTTCACTTTAACTCCAAAAACAGCACTGGATTTTTTTTATTAAAACTTGCATGAAAATATTCAGAAAAGCGAAAATATTATTCGATTAACAAAAAAAATATATGAAAAATTAAAACCTTTGATGATTGTTGGTTTAATTTTCTGAATTAAACAGAGAGATAAATTATACAAAAATAAGCTATAATTTAACCAAAAATGCCAAAACGAATAACGTCAGAACGACTTCCTTTTTTCAAAAAAAAAAATTGATGTATAGACACAAGATGATAAATTGTGAAAACAAATACTACTGTAATGAAATTGAAAATGCTAAAATTAAAAAAAAAAAAAATTGGAATATTACAAACGAAATTTCTAACAAAAATACCATGTTGTAAATGAGATAAAAATAAATAACATATTGATAAATTACAAACTTTCCATTGATGAAAATTTTAATAATTTCTTTACAAATATAGTAGACAAAATTATAGAATCTTCTGGTAATAACGAGAACAATGATTATATATACACATCATTGCAAATAAACTCAATTAACGCTATTGAAAAATTTTCACATATCACAAAAAAGGAAATTGAAATGTGCATTGATGTTCTTAAATCATCAAATTCTAATAAGGGAACAGTGGGTTTATCTAGCAATATATTTAAAAAAAAGCGTATTTCAATTCTTTTGCAACATATTTTTAACCTTTTTAACCAAAAGAGAAAAATAATAATTTTCCAGAAAAATTCACAATCTCCACTATAATTCCAATTCACAAATCTGGTGAACAACATAAATTAGATAATAATAGACCTATCTCCTTTGTTCCAAACCTCTCAAAAGGTCTTTTAAAATGTATTAAAAGTAGAGTGATGCTAGAAAAATACAAAGTTCTATCAAAAAAGTCGGTATGGTTTCCGAAAAGAACTAAGCACTGAAGATGCAATATACAACTTGTTAAAAAATATGTAAACATCTATAGATAACAAAAAAATATCTAGCCATGTTCTTAGATTTAAGAAAAGTTTTCGATACCGTAAATCAAATTTTACTGATTAAAAAAATAACTCATTTAGGTTTCAAAAAAGATACACAAAAAAATCTCACCAATTACCTTAAAGATAGAAAGCAAAAAACAAAATTAGGAAATATTTATAGTTCAGAATCACAGATAAAAACTGGTGTACCGCAGGGAACTGTATATGGACCGATTCTATTTTTAATCTATATAAATGATTTATGCAATGTTGCAATCCCTGGAAAAAATGTTTCTTACGCCGATGACACAGCAATAATAGCATATGGGAATTCTCGGTTTGAAACATTCTCCAAGGCAACTGAATGTACCGCTTTTGTCTCAATATGTTTAAAATGTAACAAACTCTACTTACATTACAGTATTTTTTTTATTTAACCTTTCATAAAAAAACATTAAAAAAACCTGCCAATATTCTAAAAATCAGAATACACAATGCTGATCGCAATCAAGTAACATGCTCACTGTGCAATGAACTCATTCTAATTTTAAAAAAATATTTGAGTATATCTATTGACACAAATCTGAATTGGCAAACTAAAATTAATAAAAGCATTACAAAATTAAGATACCCTACACATATTTTCTATAGACTTAAGGAAGTTCTCAATATTAACAAGTTGAAAATTATTTACTTTTATCATCATTTATGGATTATAATAAGATGGAGAGGTGCGCTTGATACATTTATTAAACCTCTACAAATTACTCAAAAACACATTATAAAAGTTACACACATTAAAAATAAAACTTTTTCAACTGGTATGTTATACAAAGAATCTAAATTATTTAATATCCGTAAACTGTTTATTTTACAAACCTTAAAATATGTCTTTAAAAATAAAATAAAAAAATCGAAAGAATGAAAATCGTGTTAGTAAAATGAGCTTGTTTTATTCTACTCAATCGTACACTAAATTAATGCAAACACACGGCTGTTTTATCGATCCTCGTACATTCAACCTTTTACCAAAAGAAATTCAAACACCAAATAAATTATCTTTCTACGTAAAAGAAATTAAATTATGGGTGAATGATTTAAATGTTGAAACATACAGCTATAAATTCTTTGTTATTTCATTCTTCTTACTTCAACTATAACTGTAACGTTCACTAATTATAAACAAAAATTCAAAAATTTCCATTAAATATTGTACTTACTTATTGTCACAATACTTTAAATAATTAATATTATTGTACTCTTATTGTCTTAAATTACTCATATTACGAGTACTCACACACGGACAGCACTATGTGGGTTCCCATTTCTTATTATTTTAATCTCAACATTGCATGTGAAAAAAAAATCTATATCATTTATGTTTACTTTATGTTAAAAACTATGGGAAAAATAAAAGAAATAAAATTAAAAATGAAAATAAAGTTCTGGACCCAACTTCAAGATACATTGGTCTGGAAGCAAATTAAAATGGTGCGTCCAAATATTTATTAAATTA